>JAULJZ010152469.1:0-54586 GCA_032270985.1 Heliamphora pulchella
TGCATGACATGATACATAAGGAGGTTGAAGTGTACGTGGACGACATGATAGTCAAATCTAAGGATCGGGATGGCCACTTTACAACACTGCAAAAATTCTTCAAGAGGATTCGAAAGTATGAAATGCGGCTTAACCCACAGAAATGTGCATTTGGAGTCATCACCGGAAAAATGCTTGAATTTATGATAACCTAATGAGGCATCGAAGTCGATCCCTCAAAAATCAAAGCAATTTTGAAAATGCCTCCTCCAAGGACCGAGCGAGAAGTTAGGATTTTTTTGGGGAAGATACAATTTATCAGCCGCTTCATCGCAAAATTGACAACTACTTGTCAGCCGCTCTTCCGTCTATTGAAGAAAGAAGTTGAATTTGAATGGGATCAGAAATGCCAAGACGCCTTTGATGCCGTGCGACAGTACCAACAAAATCCTCCTGTTCTAGCTCCTCCCGAACCTGATAGGCCACTAATCCTCTATTTGTCTATGACTGATTCAGCTATAGGATGCATGCTTACACAAGAAGGTGAAACTGGAGTCGAAAAAGCCGTCTACTACTTAAGAAAAAAGATGACCGGGTCAGAAATACGATACACGCCGCTGGAGAAGAAGTGTTAGGCCTTGGTTTGGGCTTCCCGAAAACTAAGGCACTACATGTTATCTTTCACAGTAAACATTATCTCTCGGATGGACCGGTTGAAGTATCTGTTCGAAAAATTGGCACTGATGGGAAGGCTGACCCGATGGTTGCTGCTATTATCCGAGTTTGATCTCCAATATGTCACCGGGAAGTCAGTCAAGGGCAGAGCAGTGGCAGAATTTTTGGCCGACCAACCAGTTGAAGGGGCTGAAGACACAAAATTCCAGTTTCTCGACGAACAGCTAATGAAAGTTGGGGATGACAAATGGACTCTATATTTTGATGGTGCATCCAATTAATATGGCTATGGAATAGGAGTCCTTCTTGTCACCCCCGATGATTCACATGTTTCGTTGTCCCTAAAATTCAATTTTGAAGTCACCAACAAACAGGCTGAGTATGAAGCATCTTTAGCGGGATTGGAGGCAGCCTTAGAATTAGGGGCAAGGAAACTGGAAGTCATTGGAGAATCAGCATTAGTAGTTTCGCAAGCAAGAGGAGAATGGAAGGTTAAGGATGTAACCTTAATTCTCTACCATCAAGAACTGGAGAGGCTGATACCGTGCTTTGAATTAGTAATCTTTACCTATGTGCCGAGACTGCAGAACAAGCTCGGCGACACACTGGCCACCCTAGCATCCATAATTGACATACCACCCGGAGTTTGGATGAGACCTTTGATAATTGAGCAGAAAAGGAAGCCGACATATGAGATGACAGCCGCTATCGAAGAAAGCACTGACGGACTTCCATGGTACTTTGACATTCAAAACTTCATAGTGAAAGGAGAATATCCCAAGTTTGCAAGTAAAAAGGATAAACGGGCGATACGACGACTGTCTGCGCAGTTTGTCATTTGTGGTAGTAGACAGTACAAACGAGGACATTCTGGGGTCAACAAGCTGTGTGTAAACAATGAAGAGGGGCAAGAACTGATGAAGGAAATCCACGCAGGAGTTTGTGGGCCACACATGAGCGGAAATATGTTAGCCAAGAAGATCCTACGACATGGGTACTTTTGGATGACGATGGAAACAGATTGTATTTAGTTTGTGCAGAAGTGTCATAAGTGCCAGATTCACGCAAACCTCATGCACGTTCCCCTGTCTCAACTGTATAATCTGACGTCACCATGGCCGTTCTCAGTATGGGGCATCGACGTGATTGGCAGAATAACATCAAAGGCATCTAATGGACACGAGTTTATCTTAGTGGCCATTAACTATTTTACCAAGTGGGTGGAGGCTGCTTCCTACTTGGTATTGAAAGCCTCCTATGTTGCCAAGTTTATCAAGCAAAATATCATTTGTCAGTACGGAGTTCCCCACGAGATCATCTCAGATAATGGCTCACACTTTTAAGGAGAGGTTCTGAATCTTTTCAAGGAATACCGGATAATAGCTCATAAATCCTCACCATATAGACCACAAACCAATGGGGTAGTCGACGCAGCAAACAAGAACATCAAGAAAATTCTGCAAAAGACAATCAACTCACACAAAGATTGGCAAGAGCATCTACCATTTGTACTTTAGGGATACCGAACATCAATCCGAACTTCAACAGAAACAACGCCATACTCTCTAGTATATGAGATGGAAGCCGTACTCCCCATTGAAGTGGAAATTCCTTCACTAAGAGTAGTAGCCAAGGCTAGTATTCCAGAAACAGAATGGCAGAGGAACCGAATGGAAGAGTTGCTCTTGTTTGATGAAAGAAGACTGCAAGCCCTATTTCATGTACAAGGTTACCAAATGAGGATAGCTCGAGCATTCA
Source organism: Heliamphora pulchella (assembly GCA_032270985.1). Lineage (NCBI taxonomy): Eukaryota > Viridiplantae > Streptophyta > Magnoliopsida > Ericales > Sarraceniaceae > Heliamphora > Heliamphora pulchella. The sequence goes on from JAULJZ010152469.1 coordinate 2,413, forward strand.
ATAAGAAGGTCAAAACTCGAGATCTTAGAGAAGGCGATCTGGTTCTTAAGGAAATCAGAGCTCCTATCTTCGACCCAAGGGGCAAATTTAAACCAAACTGGTCCGGACTATTTCTCATCAAAACCATCATGACCGGTGGTGCAGTCATAATCATGGATTTTGATAGCAATGTATTCTCCACCCCGGTTAACCTTGATCAACTCAAAAAGTACTATCCCTGAGGTAAAAATAAAGATAAAATAGAAGCTCGCTGAGTTGAAAATCAAAAAGGCAATTCAGGCAAAAGTTAGAGCAGTCCGCAAGGCCGAAAATCCGAAAGGGCGACCTTGCCAAAAATTATGGCATTACAAAGGGTGAGTGTCGATACCCACGTGAAGATGGTCAATCGGAGAGGACAATTTAGACCTTAGAAGATATGCTTAGAGCAAGCATTTTGGACTTTGCTGGAAGATGGGGTGAACGTTTATCGCTGATCGAGTTTGCATATGGCAATAGTTTTCAGTCAACTATAGGAATGGCCCCTTACGAAGCGTTGTACGGCAAAAAAAAATGTCAAAGCTCAATTTATTGGGAAAAAGTCAGAGATAGGAAGTTGCTTGGACCAGAGATAGTTCAAATTACCACTGATTAAATTAAGTTGATCCGAGAGAGATTGAAGCAATCGCAAGATAGGCAAAAGAGATATGTAGATAATCGGAGACGTGACCTAGAGTTTGTAGTGGGGGACCGTGTGTTCTTAAAGATACCACCATTGAAGGGTCTGATTAATCTAATAGAGTTTTTCCCTGTGAGGGTGTGTAAGCCCAGTAAGGGTGTGTGTGTAAGTCTTACAGAGGTTTTGTGTGTAAGCCCGGTAAGGGTGTGTGTATAAGTCCTATAAAGGTATTGTGCAAAGCCCGATAAGGGTGAGGGTTGGTCTCCAAAGACTTTGAGTTGTTGTTTTCTTTTTAAGGGTGAGTGTTAGCATATAATGGCATTTTGAATTGTTGAATAGGATCGTGTGTTAGAAACTATTAGATTGAACTTTGGCTTTAAAGCCTTATCATGAGAAATATCCACGTTTCTTCGAGTAAGGTATGTAAATTTTGAGGACCAAATTTCTTAAAAGATGGTAGATTGTGATAACCTGAACTCAAAATATACAAAAAGAAAATAAAGAACATCTCAAAAGAAACGAAATCTCGAACATTAGTTTAAAAAAATGATTTTCCCTTTAATTTTAAAAAATAATATTTTAAACTGTTAACCATCAATCACATCCACACAAACCAAACAAGAGAAGAACCCACAACACATATTTTTACGTGGAAAACTCATAGGGTAAAAAATCACGAGATAACCAAGTTTAGGAACCAAGCACTAAAAACTGAACAGACACAATACAACTTACAGACTCTGTTGATCGACTCCTCAATCTTCTAGTTCTAAGCTTGTATGCCGAATCCTCGTTAACTATTCTCTTCTTGATTCCTACTGCAAGAAATCCTCGTAGCAGCCTTCTCCAATAGAATCCTCCGTCGAAACTTAGAACACCGTCTAAGTTTTGCTGTCGAATGATCTTCGATATTTATGATGCACAAAACGACTCTTGGATGATCTATATATATAGATCCCCAAACCCTAGGCAGCCAGAATTTGAAAATAATAAAACTGCCTGGGCACCGCTCGAGTGGTCAATTAGGCGCTCGAGCGGTTAGGTGGCCGAGACTCTCTCTCAAAGCAAAGATTGCATGTACATACTTCAGGTCTATGTATACACTCTTCAACTATCAGATATGACCAACATTAGAAAACAAATCACCAGAGATTACCTAGATCCTTTTAGGATCATGGATAATTATGAACCTATCAAAAAGATAATAAGTTTCCTAATACAACAGTTACCTAAACCCAAAACATCCAAACCAATTAAACTTCCTAATAACCTCACCTTCCTAAATAACCTGACATTCCTAATCACCTTGGATTTTCCATAAAAATAACAAATACATTAAAATAGAAATTAATTTGAATTAATTTTTTTATAATCTCCCCCTTGGCAAATTCAGGTGAACACAATATAAACAAAAACACAGACCACACATATTCTTCAGAAACAAACCAACATAAGAAACCAACATCTTTCAACTTCTTCCATTCCGTCAAAAAAACAGCAAGCATAAGAGAACCATTAAGCCATTAGAACAAAAAGAATCAAGCCACCATGAACCAATAGAACCAACAGGTATAAGCATAAAAATCAACGCCCCATATTTCCAAATCAAAACCATACTACCTACCACTTCAAATTCCAAGTGTATCAAACTACTCCCTACTCCCCCTATGACAACGAATTATTAGCATCAATGGAATCATGTATCTAAAAACAACATTAGCATAATCAATGTAACCATAAAAACATGAAAGAACACAAAAAAATGTCACAGCATCATCTGGTTCAGCATACTGCCCCTTTGTGTCACCTGGATGACAAATCCCGAAGAAGTTGCTCCAACTGATCAAACCTATAAACCATGAGCTGTTGAAGACGGTCCACACGAGCCTCAAGAGAACCAAGCTGTGCAGCAACGGAGGACTGCGAGGACTCCCCCTTAAGGGCAGGTGGAGAGGAGGCACTAGGAATGTCATCGATATCGTCATCCTCATCCATGGAGTCAGACAGGGCAACATAGGTGGGGATGTGAGCAACACTCTAAGAGTGTGTGCGACGGGTGATAGACTTTGAGATAGACACAGAGGTAAGACCAGGAGGAATATGGAAAGAGGGAAGAGATTTCAAAAAGTTGGTGATGAACAGCCCATAAGGAAGAGCCATAGTTTTGTTGTCATAGGCAACTTTCAGAATGGATTGCAAGAAAATACGGGCTAAGTCGATACGACGACCCTGACTAATCAAATAAAGCTCGAGCCCGCGCTCCTGATTCAAATGAAACGTATGACCCCTAGGATGTATGTTGGCACTCACAATAATGTTCAAAAGTCTAAAAGTAAGGGTGAGTTCTTTCTGAAAGAGATTTCCTCCAACCCAGTCACGTGGTTTGCCACATAAAGTAGCGGCAATATCAGTGAAATTACAGGTATGAGAGGGAAGGAGAGGTAGGTAACCAGACACTGGGGGGCTAAGGTAGCCCATATGAGCAATAAGAGAGGAAAGGTTCAAAAGGATGTGATTACCCCTCACATAAATCTTTAAAGTGACCCAACGAGTGTGTAACTCATACATATTTGAATAAAACTCCCTAACTAGGTTAGGATAGACTTCCTCGTCAATTTGTAGAAAAGAAGTCCAACCGAGTTGGTCAAACATCTGGGGAATACCAAAATCAGAAAAATCGAAAAGGATTATCTTCATTTCTAGGAGAAGAGGTCTGTCAATGAAAAGGTGGTTGAATTTTTCTTCGGCACTGAGTGACATGAAACGGTTCTTATCAAAAGGCGTCTGAGACCGTCTAACAGTTTTCTTAGTACGAGGAGGCATAATCCTGCAAAACACACCAAGTTTAAAGAGAATTAGAACGATAAATCATGATAATAAAACCAAAACCATTAAGTCAGGAAAGAAAATCAAAAACCTCAAAGCATCACCTCAACATAAGCTAAAATGAATGACATGATATCTATGAAGGGACTACAAAAGCAAGATCCACAAAGTATAAGCAAGAGAGATGATTTCAAAACTAGGGTTCTGAAAAAAAAAATAGTATACGAAGAACATGGCCGCTTAAGCCTCAAACCACCGCTCGAGCGGTTCCGACGAAACCCTAGACCCAGGTTTGCCACAACCATCAACACACTAACCTCACTAGATAAACAATACCATAAAGATAGGGCACTAAGAGATGTATATGAATGCAAATACATTGCACACAAATATGCACATCCATCCAACATGTATCGAAACCCTAGGAAAAATATGAACCATAAACAAGATTCGATATACCTTGGTTGTGAAAGAAGACACAAACTAGGGGCATAAATCATCACACATACATGGGCAAAAACAACGAAATACCAAGTATTCCACCAATCAAACACGAAGCTAGAGAAAAATAACCCCTATTTGTAGGAAGACCGAACATTCAAGATGGTAAAACGAGAAATCAAACTCCTACGTTGGATGAAGAAACCAAAAGCGAAGCCTTGAAAGCAAGGTAGGGCAACTTGGATTGGGAGAAAAGGAGCACCAAGAGTTTTTAGAGAGAGAACAAAAAGATTTTATGAAAACCTACCCAGCGCTCTGTTTTAATAAATCTGGTTCGCAACTGACCACTCGAGCTCTCAGAGGGCTGCTCTAGCGCATAACAACCCGAGGCAAAAAAAAGGGAATTTTGACCGCTCGAGTGATAGAGGGCCTCTCGAGCGGTCCACTAGCTAAGTTAAACCTAAGGAAGCAAGTTAGAAAATCTAGAGAAAAACACTAACATTGGCATCTTTAAAGGTCAACAAGAACAAAAAAATAAAAAAAATGCAATAACTCAAACAAACAGACTAATCCAGTGTCGAAACATGTAAAAATAAAATCACAGAATCCTGCTAATGAGAGATTCAACTAAGATGAACTTTAAAGCTTTGAATACAATTTCACATGGGCAAGAATTAAAAATATGAATGATCAATATACATTAGACACATCTAAAATATAGTCAAAACATATAATTTGAAATTAAACCAAGTAAAGACCCAGTGTATGTTTGTTGAAGAAGTACGAATGCTCCCCCACACAAAGAGCTGGTTATATAAGAAAAATTAAACTATTTTATGGCGGCTTTCATACTACTACGAACAAAAAAGCAAAGTTTGCGTAGGTAGCCATTTCCAATAGCATAAAAGCACAGTTGCATACATGGCGGCTAACACACTAACATGAACGAAAAAGTATAGTTCAGATAGTTGACCATTTCCAAAAGCAAGATAAAAAATATAGCATAACAAGCGGCTTTCACACTATAACAAACGAAAAAACAAGATTTGTATAGGTAGCCATTTCTGTAAGCATAGTATAGTAACACAGTTCAAAGTGAGAGCAGAGCAGTGGAGAGATAATCAGATGGGGTGGTTGTAGGCATCAATATCAACAAAAGGATTTTACCGTAGAGGTCAATCAAAAAGTATTTTTCACCCAGTAGCCAGTGTATGTCACATACATATTTAACCATACATATCATAATCAAACCACGAAAACCATTTTTCAGGTTTTGAACTTGATCTTGCCTAGCTTTCTGACAGAGATTTTTCAGACAGTATTTTAAATTGTTTCAGACAAGATTGTCTTCTATAAATGAACTAGATGCCACCTTTTTTTTAACCCAAAATGCCAATCTCAATTGATTTTCTATGAAATTCAAAGCAAAGTGCTTCAAGTGGTTTTGTAAACAAATCAACCAGTTGTCTTTCAGTATCAATGTATTCAAGAGAGAAGATGTTATCCTCGACTAACTGACGAATGAAGTGATGCCTTATGTCTATGTGCTTAGTCCTAGAGTGTTAAACAGGATTCTTCAAAATATTAATTGCACTCGTATTATCACAGTAGATAATCATAGACTCTTGGACAAGATCATAATCTAAAAGCATTTACTTCATCCACAGTAGCCAAGTACAACAACTATCAACCACTACGTACTCAGCTTCAGCAGTAGACAAGGAAATAGCATTCTATTTCTTACTATGCTATGAAACCAAATTGTTACCAATATAGAAACAACCTCCTGATATGCTTTTTTTGTCATTTGCACACCCAGCCCAGTCAGCATCAGAAAAACTTGCAATGTTTGAGTTAGTATTTTTTGAAAACCAAATACCAAACTCAACAGTGGAATTCACATATCTGATAATTCTTTTAACAGCAGTTAAATGTGATTCCTTAGGATTAGCCTGACAATATGCATAAATACCAACACTAAATGCATTATCAGGTCTACTGGCTATGAGATACAAGAGACTCCCTATTATGCTCTTGAACATGGTCTGATCAACATTTTCGCCTTTCTCATCTTTGGACAGTTTCACAAATGTACTCATAGGGGTTCGAATGAGTTTGGTAGATTCTAGTTTAAATCTCTTAACTAGGTGTTTAGCATATTTTGACTGTGAGATGAAAATCTCATCGTCAGACTGTTTAATCTGTAAACCTAAAAAATAATTGAGTTCACCTACCATACTCATTTCAAATTCCTTTTGCATATATTCAGAAAATGAAAAAACAAGAGATTCACATGTAGATTAAACACAATATCATCAACATAAATTTGTGCAACTAGAATATCGTTCTTGTCCCTTTTAATTAAAAGAGTCTTATCCACACTTTCTCTAATGAAATGATGATTAACCAGGAAGGTGGTTAGACATTTATACCAAGCTCGAAAAGCTTATTTCAGACCATACAAAGCTCTTTTGAGCTTGTAAACGTGGTTGGGAAAGAGAGGATCCTGAAAACCTTTAGGCTGCTCAACATAGGAAACTTCTTTTAGTTGGCCATTTAGAAAGGTACTTTTCACATCCATTTGATACAATTTGAAATTTAGAAAATAGGATACAACAAAAAGAATACGAATAGATTCTAATCTAGCCACAGGAGAAAAAGTTTCATCAAAATGTATTCCTTCTACTTGTGTAAACCCTTGTGCTACTAGCCTAGCCTTATTTTTCACAACAGTTCCTTGTTCATCTGACTTGTTTTTAAAAATCCACTTAGTCCCAATTACATTAATATTTTTAGGTCTGGCACAAGTTCTCACACATCATTCCTGACAAATTGTTCGAGTTCCTCATGCATAGCATTCACCCAACAATCGTCAGTCAGGGTCTCTTCATATTTTTTGGTTCAATCATAGAAACATAGTACAAATGACTTACCTAATTTACCTGATTACGCATTTGTCGGTGAGTCATCATTGGTTTTGTTACCTCTCCAATCACCGATCCAGAGGGTGATTTAGCTTTACACGCAAGGATGGTTCCATGATTGCTTGCTCCTCAAAAGTTGTTGTCCTTTCAGAACTTTCATCCATTAATTATTTTGGAGAGGTGGGCTTGACCGGATCTTTAAGTATCTGAGAATTCGACTGATCTACTTATAGTGTCACTGTTTCTTCAGTCGTTCCTATATTATCAACAACAGTATTAACAGATTCCATAACAGTAGAAGTACGTAAATTGTAAACTCTAAGCTCTACTGGTTAAGGAATAGCCAAGAAATATTCCATCATTACTTTTAGAGTCAAATTTACCCAATTGTTCTCGATCTTTTAAGATGTAACATTTTGCTTCCAAAATTTCTAAAATATTTAACATCTGGCTTCCTATCTTTCCACAACTTATAAGCAGTCTGTTTGGTACCAGGTCGTAAATACATGCAATTGATGACATAACATGCGGTATTTACAGCCTTAGCCCAAAACTTGACAGGAAAGTTTTTACCATGTAGCATCACTTTGGCCATTTCCTGTACCATTCTATTTTTTTGTTCTACTACACCATTCTGTTGTGGTGTTTTGGGTGCGAAAAACTCATGTTGGATTCCTTGTTCATCACAAAAAATTGAGAATTCAGAGTTCTCAAATTTCTTATCATGGTCTGATCTTATCTTAGCGATATGCTGATTTTTCCTTTCCTGTTCATTATTCAATCGAAAACACAGAGATTTAAAAACAGCAAAGGTGTTAGATTTTTCACGCAAAAAAATCACCCAAGTAAACCTAGAAAAGTCATCTACTACAAGAAGGATATATTTCTTACCACCTATACTCTCTATTCTAATAGGACCCATAAAATCCATATGAAAAAGTTGCAGAGGATATTGAGTAACAAGCTGATTTATTTTCTTGTGAGGGACTTTAATTTGCTTACCTAGTTGACAAGGTCCACACACAACTTTGGTATTACTGCTCAGCTTAGGAATACCTTTAACCAATTCAGAGTTTGCAAGCTTGGTAAGATCCTTATAATTAATATGACCCAAACGATGATGCCACAATTCTGTCTCATCAATTTTAGCAGAATGACATATTTGATCGATTTTTGACAAAATTCCATGCAGTTATTAGAGGTTCGAACGCCATGAATAACAGTTTTTTCCTTTTAATCCAAAATTAGACAATTACTTTTAGTAAAATAAACTTCACGGTGTGTGTCACACATCTAACTAATGCTAAGTAAATTTTCTTTTAGACCGTCAATAAGAAAAATATTGTCCAATTTGGGTAGCCCCGGAGAGTCAATAGAACCTCTCCCAATAATCTTGGATGAGTTTTCATCCCCAAATGTGACAAGTTCTCCATCATATAGATCAATATTAGAGAATAAGGACTTATCTCCAGACATATGATGAGAACACCCACTGTCCAAATACCACATGAATGAATTTTGAGCTTTTAAAGCAGTGTAAACAACATTGCATTTCAAATTAGATTTCCTAACCCAGATAGCACGAGTTTTGGGAAAAGGTATAATTTGAATGCTGGGTTTCTGGCCAAAATAAGGTCTTTGCCAATTGTCCGCTTGAGCGCTCAGAGAGGCCGTTCAAGCGTGCGACTGGCAGTGAACTTGCGTATCTCTCTGCCAGTTGGCCACTCGAGCGCTCAGAGAGCCCACTCGAGTGCTCAGTTTGCTGAGAGTGTTATGTTGCAGCTGTCAGATTTGATCATGCAATTTTTCAATTTTTCTTTCATGCTGATATGTGGTCAGTGATTTCAGTTTTCTGCAAAAATGTCTAATGTGTCCAAGAATACCACAAAAATGACAAGTTGGGACAGTTTTGAAAAACAGTTGATTTTAGTAAACCTTTTTGAACAAATTTTTTCGACAAAATAGTCCTAATTTGTTTAAACTTTTCCAGACCCTTATCTTTATCTGTAGATATGCTGATAGCTTTCACAAAGTTGATTTTACCTGTGGTCTTTGATTCAGACGTACTTTCCATGTATCCTAAACTAGTTCGATCTGTCGCCACTTTTTGCACGCTTAAGATTTCATCCAAGCTTAGTAAACCTGCATCAATTTCTTTAAAATGGTATTAGCAGTTGCCAACTCAGTTTCCAACAATTTCACTCTATCTTTGCTAGGCTCAAATAGAGACTTGATCTTCACTGCATCTTGTAATTTCAACTTGAGTTTAGAAACATTTTTTTGAGTAAATCATATGATTCAATGAGTTCATTACTCTATTTGTCAAAATTAACCAGTTTCTCACTCATTTTGGTTTTTAGCTGTGAAATTAAATCCTAGGACTTAGTTCAGACTTGAAACTATTATTTTCATTTTCCATCTTTTTAACCTTCAATGTCATCTTAGTAATAACTTTTGTCATTTTGTAACTTTCTCTTGAAGTTTATCATAAGCCCACTAAAGATCTTTCTCATTCACATCATCAGATTCAGAACCTAAACCAAAATCACTTTGAGATGCACGAGACTCATGATCAGACAATTCAAACTTACCTGATCCTATGGAAGCAGCAAAGGCAATAAACTTACCCTCATCATTATCTATTTCTGACTCATTTTCATCGTCAGATGATTCAATCTCATCATCCCACATGACAGTTAACACTTTTTCTTTCTTTTTCTATTTGTTTGGACAATTCTGTGTAATATGCCCATATCCCTGACATTCAAAGCACCGTATACTCTAGTTCTGAACTTTGGTTTTTTTTCTTTTCAAACTTAACCACATTCTTACTTTTGTCACAAAAATGTCCAGATTTTGAGTTGAGGTTAAATTTTTTATTTAAAACAATTTTTTTCAATTTTTTCACAATAAATGCCATCACTTCAGGATCAATATCAGTTTCATCATCTGAAAACTCTAACTCAACCTTAGAAGATTTTAAAGCAACGCCTTTAGATTTTTTCGGTTGACGTAGAGTAGATTCAAATGTTTAAAGATTTCCAACCAATTGTTTAACTCTAAGAGTATCAATATCTTTACTTTCTTCAATAACAGTAACTTTTGATTGAAAACGTTCAGGTTGTAACCGTATAAGATTTTTTGAACAATGCAAAAATCAAGAATTTTTTTACCAAGAATAAGATTGGAATTAACGATGTCACTCAGCTTAGCATAAAATTCATCCAAGGTCTCATGATCTTCTATTCGAAGAGTTTCAAAACTTGTGGTGAGCCTTTAAAGTTTAGAAATCTTGACAGTTGATGTGCCTTCATGTGTGGTTTCAAGGATATCCCGTGCTTCTTTAGCGATTTCACACATACATATTCGTCTAAATAGCATTAATAGACACCGCTAAAAATAGCATTAATAGCCTTGCTATTCCAGCCTGCTTCACCTAAATCTTTTTTCTCCCATTGTTCAGTAGATTTTAAAATAGAATCAGAATTAGATTTAATAGTAGGTGGGGTACAGCTAATAACAACAGACATCCACACCCTCTTGTCAATAGATTTGATAAATTTCCTCATACGAGCTTTTCAATAGGGATAGTTTCCTCCATCTAACAACGGGGGTCGAACAGCTGAGTTTTCTTCTCTAGGAAATTCCATGATTGTGATTGATTAGGATCGAAACTTTTTGAAACGAAAAGAACCCGCTCTGATACCAATTGAAAAAAAATGATTTTTTCTTTAATTTTGAAAAATAATATTTTTAATTGTAAACCATCAATCACATCCACACAAACCAAACAAGAGAAGAACCCACAACACACAAATATTTTTACGTGGAAAACCCAAAGAGTAAAAAATCACGGGACAACTAAGTCCAAGAACCAAGTACTAAAAATGGAACAGACACAATACAACTTACAGACTCTGTTGATCGACTCCTCAATCTTCTAGTCCTAAGCTTGTATGTTGAATCCTCATTAACTATTCTCCTATTGATTCTTACTACAACGAATCCTCATAGCAGCTTTCTCCAGTAGAATTCTCCGTCGAAACTTAGAACGTCATCTAAGCTTTGCTGTCGAATGATCTTCGATGTTTGTGATGCACAAAACGACTCTTGGATGATCTTGATTGTCATGCCCCAAACTCCGGGTCACGCAAAAAGCCACAACAACCACCATAACTGTCCCAACAAAAAAAGGGGTTAAAACCAGAAAGCCACGCAAGGCTAAAACCTTAGTAAAATGTACTACCGAGTGTTGATTTGATTTAAAAGAGTAGCCAAGAGACTACGGTTGCGGCCCCTAAGTTAAGCCTTTAAAAACAAAATACATGTTTTGGATAAAAAAAATATTTTCATTTTAAAAGAAGCTCAGACCGTTCCAAAAATCTTCCTCGAAGCACAAGAGTTTAAATAAAGCATAAATCATTTGAAAATTCCATTTGTAAACCGTTGAACCTAACAACGAAAAACGTAATAAGATACTACGGAAAACAACAACCAACCCAATGTTATCTCGAAAGCATTAAAACATGTATACATCCATAATCATTACATATGTTTTACAACATGTTATCTCTAAACATGAAACATATACAGAAAGGTATAAATTACCTAACAAAACAAGACAACAAGGTCTTGTCATCAGCCACCTCCGGGCACCACCGGGTCAACCTACAGGACCACGCTTACCTAAAAAAATTTTACGGTAAAATCCCACACCGTGAGCCGAAGCCCAATAGAAACAGACTATAAAGCTGTAAAGCAGGTTATGTAATCATAAGCATATAGACTCAACCACAGGAGCCAAAAAAGTTTTTTCAACCCAAAATCACAAGTTTTCTATTAGGCTAACACGAGCCTCAAAATGGTTTTAATTCATAAAACTCCATATTTCCATCCTTAAAACCATGCATATCAACAATACAGATAACATTTTCACAATTAAAGAAAAGCAGTAACCCAAAACGTTATTTTCCACTCAGATCACACACCGAGGAAAGAGAAAAGATATTTTTCACTCGGAACACACACAGCCAAGGAAAACATGCACACACGCACGCATACATAACTGTATTTATATGCAAGTCGTATACTTTTACGGTCTTTCACCGTGGGATAATACTAACCCATTATACAACTCTTAGCGATCTTTCACCGCAGGACATCTACATGCCCCCAATATGTAATTCTTAGCGGTCTTTCACCGCAGGACATTATATATGCCCCAAATATGCAATTCTTAGCGGCCTTTCACTGCAGGACATTATACATGCCCCAAATATGCAAATATATTGCATGATTTAACTGATAAAAGTACTCACACGGCCAAGTACTAAATATCATCATACGTATCCTCATATCGATTTCATAACCATGAAAATGATAACACGCCTCAATGAAACATTTAAAAACCAGCCCGTAACTCGACTACAAAAATATTTCCCCTAACTATACATTAAACATGTATAAATATAGATCCATCCATCATCATGGAGAACAACAAAAATATTTTCAAAGTGTTTTTTTGATTTTTAACAAAACGTTTTAAACCTGAGACTCAACCCCGAGGGCTAGCTCCAAACCTCCAAAACACCTAGTGTCGAGATTTTCACAAAAAAAAACACCATTTTCAAAACCCTCTTTGAAAACCATAAAACCACAAATCATATGATGTAATAAACCAAGAAAAGCGAAAACATGCTTTTTACCAAAAAAAAACAAAGTTTAAACATAAATATGACATTTAATGTATTTTCTACTGGTGAAAACACATATGATTACATGAAACACCTTTTAACAGCAGTAGGGTCTAGAATCCTACCTCGGAGAGTCGAAACTCGAAATCTCAAAAATCAAACCACGTCGGAATGAGAATCTGTCTAGATGAACACGAAGCCCCCAGCACCAACATCAAGAATCCGCTGTCAGTTTGCTGAAAACTGAGCCCTGGGCCCATCAGAATCTAGAGAGAATGCAGACGTTTCGAGAGAGAGAAACCAGATCTGAAAATCAAAATATCCCAAAATATCCCACACGCCTACTATTTATAGAAAAACGCCAAAATCATCGGTTCAGTCGACTGGTCTCCCAATCCAGTCAACTGGATGAAGCTACTAGAACCACCAAAATAAGCCTCGTCGACATGTTCAGTCGACTAACCTCCCAATTCAGTCGACTGGATGCACACACTGCCACCCCAGTCGACTGGATCACCCAGTCCAGTCAACTGGACGACGCTGAAAGCTGATTTCTACTACAGAACAGGTTTTTCAGCCTTAAACCAAGCCAAACATGCCTCAACCAAACCCGAAATAGCGTAAAATTCATACGCACATGTTGTTCTACTGTGAAGCAACAAAACCCCAACACACCGAGGTTAAAGAATAACTCTAACTCCGTCAATTCTGAAATTATTCCAAAAATAAAATAGGCCAGGGTCTCACATTGATGCTTAATAGAAGTCTGGGTCGCAAAGCCAGTTTCATGCACCAACAATGATCTATATATATAGATCCCCAAACCCTAGGCAGCCAGAATTTGAAAATAATAAAACTGCCTGGGCACCACTCAAGCGATCAGTTGGTCACTCAGCGGTCAGGTGGCTGAGACTCTCTCTCGAAGCAAAGATTACTTGTATATCCTGCAGGTCTATGTATACACTCTTCAACCATCAGATAGGACTAACATTAGGAAACAAATCATTAGAGATTATCTAGATCCTTATAGGATCTTAGATAATTATGAAACTATCAAAAATATAATAAGTTTCCTAATACAACGGTTACCTAAACCCAAAACTTCCAAGCCAATTAAACTTCTTAATAATCTCACCTTCCTAAACAGCCCAACATTTCTAATCACCTTGGATTTGTCATAAAAACAAAAAATACATTTAAACAAAAATTAATTTGAATTAATTTCTTTACAATTAGTTTGGTAAGAAGAACTGACCCGACCGTTTAACTTTTTTGAGCCGAGACCCAGGATAGAGTGGGAACCACACAAGCATATATTAAACCCTAATATTGAGAATAAGAATTCAAAGTTATAAGTTCAAGTTGTTTAAGACGAGAGTTAAGCTCGAAAGGTAAAGAAATGAACCTATGTGAAAATACCTGAATTTTCTCTAATAATTAAATAAAAAAATTATTTGATATATATATATATATACTCAAGTGGCTAGCCACCTAGGGAAGAGTGTCAAACTTGGTGACCAAGTTTCCTTAACCTAGATTATGTAAAAAGTAACCAAGATTAACTTAACCTAACCATGGTTTGCAAAGCTTCTCAAGGAAGCTTTCTACTTGACTTTTGTCTATAAAAAGAACCCAAAACCCACTAACTCTTCCTCTATAATTCATCCACAGTGGGAGGAGAAGAGAGAGAGAGAGAGAGAGAGAGAGAGAGAGAGAGAGAGAGAGAGAGAAGAAAAGAAGAAGAAAGAAAGGAAGAAGAAAGAAATAAGGAAAAAACATGAAGCCAGGAGGATCTATGGAGCATGAAAGCTAAATCCAAGGCCTTCCATCACCAAGAAACGACTTCTAAACAAGGTAATTAAGGCTCATACACTTCTGATTTTATACATACCAAATACCACTTTCATTATTTTGAAACACAAATTTAAGATCAAGTACCAAAAACTTGAAAAATAAAGGCGTTATGGTGGGATTGTTGGACTCTTGGGTATGAATGTTGAAGTTGTGAGTTGGAATGAGTTTATTCATGGGTTACATGACTTCTATAAGCTCTACAACATTGATATATTAATGTTCAACACATGTATACAAAAAAAATGGGTCAAAAACTTACACACATGATGCTATGAGGCTAGAACCAAAATAGGCCTGAATTTTGAGCGAATTGAGCTCTCTGCCCTGATTTTTGGAAGACCATAACTAATTCTAGAAAATTGCTGTAAGTGTTCTTTATGTCAAGACCTAGATTGTTGTGTTATATTTCATCCAAAATTGGTTTGAAGGAGTAGGACTCAAGATATTACAATTCTACCAAAGTGTGTTGGTTTCAGACCAGTCAGCATTGCAGACCTAAAAGGCCTAGCTTAGATTGAGATTCGATCTTTGGTCAAAACATAAAAGTTGTCAATAAAATGTATATATAGCTACCCACCAAAAATAAACCCAATATATTAAGGTTTGATAGGTCAAAACCCCTCTGAATTTCTCTGTTGAGGTTCAGCCTTTTAAAGACGCTTCTGTCACATATTTTTGTATAGCTCAAAACTCCTATTTTTAGTGACCTACTCCTAAAGTAGTCTACGTGAATATTGTAGGTAATATACTAAACTACGTGATATCCAAAAATCAGACCTACATACCTTGGGAAAGTTCCTCAAACCCTTTTCAAACTCTCTGTTCAAAATCGGTTCTGCTGAGGATTTCGTGGCTGACAGAACATAGTTTATAAAATGGCTTAAAACTCTGACTTGTTTCAAACAACTACCTCTAGAACTCTTCATAAGACTTGTAGGGAAAATGTTAAACTAAAACATATCCACAAATGGGCTCATGTGGACTTGATTTGATGCCCCAAAACTGAGACCAATAGAGGCGTATTTTCAGTAAAATTCTGAGGAAAGTATTGAACCATTTTCGCTTAGAATGCTTTATTCACCTTTTTGCCTTAGGTTTTGGATTTGGTGTTAAACATAAAAGTTGTAGAGAATATTTTAATCTAAATCGTCACTAAAAATTATAATCCAACTCCAAGTCTAAGTAACTCAAAATGCTACGATACTTTAAAATTTATTGATTGGAAGAGAGTAATAAATGGTTAAATTAAATCCTTAAACAAGTGAAGGACTGGGCAAGTGCGTAGTATCCCTTAAACCTAAAAAGAAAGTAACCATGGTCCCTAAAATTAAAGAAAACATTCAACGGTCTTAATCGTTTTAGTTTCACATGATAAAAGGGGAGGATTCCGTGTTAATGGTCAAGTCATGTTTTGCTTGTTAGGCACAGAGGTTGTAGAACCCAGGGGTCCTGCTTAGCTTACCGAAGGAGGCTCGGTTCATATGCATATAATACAAGGTGAGAATGCTTAGCCATTATCTTGAACTTGAGTTTATGCAAATGATGCTTAAAGATGCTTTAAAGCGCATGTTTTGAATTATAACCAGTTTTGATAATCGCATGAACCTGTTGTTTTCAAAAACCATGATGTTTTAATTCAAGTGTGCTATCCATGATATTTTGAACAAACATGATGATATTATAAAAGAAATTGTCAATATTATGTTGTTATTTCCAAAGTAATTAGTTTCAAGGGTTTTTGACCCTTTATATCCCATTATGAGGAAGGTTACCCAACTATGAATTTTTTATTTGTCCCTATCGGGGAGGTTTCCCATTAAGCGGGGGCTTTTGCTTTTAAGATTTTTGGGCTGAGTCCCAGGTTTTATCACATACCACTCGTGCTTGGTAGAAAGTGGCCCTTATTCCATGACGTTGGCATCCGTGCATTGCGAATTGAGATTACGGTACCGTCGAAACTCCCGATCGTGAGGTTGACGACTACTTGAACACTGTTGGGGTTTGAATCTAGTTTTGAAAAAGTGGTTATTCAATTTAAATTGTGGCGGTTGAGCTAGGAATATTTTCTATTGGCAGTACTGAGAAGGTTCTGTATAATCTGTGATATTTTCATGTTCAAGCAAATACATCAGTTTTTATATTTTTTTATGGAAAATGTGATGAACTTTTTCTAGAAAAAGTTTTCAGTTATTTTTAACTAAGTAACTATCTTTTCTGTTTATGATAATGCTAAGTGTGCTCTCTTGTAACCTCTGTAGTTGCGGATAACATGAACGCCTAGGAGTTGGTCCACCACAGGCGTCATCGAGTAGTTTTGGATTTGGTGTCGGGAATCATTTTGGTCTGATTTTCTTTGTTTAGTTTTTAGCTTTGGCAGAGCTTTATGTATAAGACTTGAAGGTTTTTGATGTTTTAGAAGTAATATTTGTTTCTCTTGGGATTGCGAATCTCTAGTGACTCATGTTTACCCCTTTGACATTAAGGATTGTGATTGCTTGGAAGTTCTTATTTGGTCTCTTAATATCATTATCTCTTGTCTTTCTTTTTAGCCTTTGATCTGCGGCGAGACCACATCCCTCTGTACAGGTTTAGTGCCTTGCGGGGGCGGGGTGATACATGGATACATCTTAGATGAGCCCAGCCTTACATATAACAAAATTGGCCAAACTCCCAAACTTGAAGAAAAGAAAAGATACAAAAAGTAACAAAATACAAAAAGCATAGTATTGAAGGCTTATTGAAGCAATGCTAGTTTCAGGCCTGACCGTCGTCCAAAACCTCTAGTTGGCCTTCATCATGGCCTTCCTCATTGCCGTCGTTGAGGACCTCGATGATCTCCTCTCCCATAAAAGAAGGGATATGATGGCTTGAAGCATTGTCCTGGGTTTCTTCAGGCCAAGGTAGAGGCAGAACAGTAGGCGCCTCGGGGTCCGTGGGATCAAGCTCAGCCACTTGGTCCTCGACAACTGGGGTAAGGATTACTAGAGCAGCATCAGGAAGCGTGGGAGGTTCACCCTATAATGGAGAATTGACGGGGACGCTAGCCCTCTCGAGAATTGACGGGGACGGGGACCATAAGGGGAGGAGCCCGGCCCGGATGATGGAGACCTCCTTTGTAAGATGAGCCCCGAACTCATCCCACCTCTACTGCCAATTTTGGTCATCCCTCTCTTCCCTGGCAGCCTTCAGGTCAACAGTAATCTTCTTGTGGGTTTTCTTTTCGGCCTGAGCTGTGGCTAATTTGCTTCAGAGCTCGGTGTTGGTAGGAGCGATCACAGCAGCATTATCCTTGATCTTATTAACCTTTTCCTCTGAGGCCCTTAATCGATCCTTTAGCCCTTGGCGAGAGGAGGCATTTTGTACTCGAGAAGCTTCCAACTCTTTAATACGCTGATTGGACCATGTTGCCACTATCCCAACTCACATGGCCTCTCTCAATATCTCAACATAGCGATCTTGCAGAACAGTGAACACTTGGAGTTGCTGCAAGAGCACATGAGAAAAATAAAAGCAACGACGGTAAGAGGTCAAGAAAGAAAATAAGAAAGAAGACTAGACAAAAATTTTCAAGGGATAGAATATGGAAGAGGGATTCACCCCTACACCGAGCTGATAAACCCTTTCAAAAAGGGTTGAAGTCGTCTGGCTAGATTGACCAGCCATGTCTAAAGGGAGCAAGAGCCCTCTCACCAAGTTGTGGGCCATGCCGCCCTCCTTCGAAAAATCGCCAACATGGAGTTGGCGTCCCATCATGTTATACAGAGGGATCCAGGAAGCAGGGACGTCGGCTGCCTTTTCCCCTCTACGGTGGTGTTCAGATGTGGATCTGCCATCACCGCGAATCAGCCGTCGACAAGTGGCGGGTTGAGCTTATGGAGGAGAAGTTGATCGACACCGTCTAGATGGTTCGACATATAGTGGCTCCAATGCTGTAGCCTCCTCTAGAACTGGAGGGGGTGTTAGAACCACTGGTGCGGGTTCCCTAGGCGGCGACGGAGGCAGCGTTACCCTCACGACCAAGTTGGCCAAAGTGCTTACAGCATTGGGACCTTGGGCCGCCGCCCTAAGGTTGAAGGTAGTCCGCATTCTCGGCATGGTCCCTGTGGTCTACTGTTGGGAAGATGTCGACACCAGTACAGGTGGCGATGTTGACGAAGCTACATGCCAAACTTTCTCCGGTGCCAAATTACCCGCTTGTAGCTAAAGGTATAGCCAAGCAGGTCCAAGGCCGAGCGAGTCTCCCTTATTTCCAAACAACGCTGTACCTCAACGTAGTTAGTCTGCTTCTTTCTCTGCCTGACAAGGGATACCTCTACAGGGAAGAGAACAGATAACATAAGTCTACTAAAAATCAAAATAAATCAAGTATGTAGAAATGAAGTCAGAAAGCAGTCGAACCGATCTAGACTCCCTTGGACCCTTGGGATAGAATGGCTCACAAGTCCAGCGTTGTAAGGACCTGGTCCTAAACCACATAATTAGCAACGGTAAACCAACAAGGTCTTAGATCACCATAAGGAGAGAAACCCTAATACAATCCAAAACCTTAAAAACCTAACACCCAATAGGTAAAACCCTAATGCAAGAAGAAAACTCCTAACATCCTAAAAATTATTTACTTATCATAAAATAATGGTTTAAAATCATAAAATCTCATAAAAAATGTAAAATTATCATTATGCCCCTAAGACACAAGAAAGTCTTTAAAAATTTAAATTTTAATAGTTGGGCACCCCAAATTAAAGAATTAAATTAAAATAAAAAGTAAAAGACAAAATAGCAAACAAAATAACAAAAATACCCCCTAGGGCTTGCTATGCATTGAAATTCGTGGTAAAAAGTTACTTTTTGTATTTTATACTCAAAATTTTAAAAATATATATACAAATCATGTATCATTATGACCTAAAAAAATTCAAACAATTAATATTAATACTATTATAAAATTTTATGCCAACAAAAGTAAATAAATCATTATTAAAGGTCTTATACTCTAGTTAAAGCTAAAATGACACATGTTGTCAGAAGAGCTTATTTTGACTTGTGTGTCTACACTTGATTAATCAAATGATGCTAAATTTATAATAAACTATAAAAATAATAAACTAATCATAAAATTATTAAAATAATTTATTTTTATAGAAAAGAAAACTAAAAATATACATCAAATTAATTTTTAAAACTTTTTTGGACAATGTAAGTACCAAAATATCACCAAATTATCAATTAAAGCAAAATCTAATTTTGGAGCCCCCAAATCCTGCCCCTAGCCGAATTCCCATCTCTTTTTCTTACAGAAAAAAAATTTAAAAGATGTTCCACCTCTCATGCAACCAATAAGAATTAAGAGAAAATTAAAAATTTTACACTTTAATTATGATTACACATTAATCATAATTTTAAAAAAAATCTTACACAAAAAATTTATGACTACACTTTAATCATAATTTGAAAATTTTATAAATAAGACCCCACTTTCCCTCCTTTTCCTCTTCCATTTTGGAAACCTTGAGAGAGAGTGAGCAACATAAATTTTCATCTCTAAAATCCTCTAAGTGTGGGAAGAAGAAGAAGAAAGAACGAGGAGCAAAGGAGCTAGGAGCTCCTTAGAGCATCCAAACCTAAATCCTATCAACCTTCGACCATTAACCAATCTCTAAAAGGTAAGAAAAACTCTAAACCATCTGTCCTCATCCACCACAAACTCCCCTCACCTCATTCTCAATCCCAAAATCAAGAGCAAGAACCAAAATGCATTATCAAAGGCGTAATAGTTGAGTTTTAGGGACTACTTTGAATGAATGACTTGTTTATGTGTTTGCATGTTGATTTCCATGACAATCATAGTATGTTTAGGTTCTGGAGTTTTGATTTTAAGTATACACACCATGCATGCAAAGAAATTATGCTCAAACTTGACATGCACCATGCTAGGAGGTTGAACCAAAATAAGATTTGAGTTTTCAAAATTTTAGCTTGCTGGACTGATCTTTTGAAAAATCATAACTAATTATAGAAAAATCATCTGAGGTTGTGTTTTATGTCCAAACTTAGATTTTTGTGTTATCATTCATGTAAAATCAGTTTGAACGGGTTTGAGGGTATAAAACTCAAAATATAATTTTTCTACCAAAACGTATCATTTTCTCAGCCTCTTTTGTAGAGGTAAAAACCCAATTTTAGAACGAGAACTAAGCTTTGGTTTCTTCATGAAAGTTATCGCTAACATGTTTATCTATCTACCCACCAACAATGAGCCTCTTTTGTTGAGATTTGGTTAGTCAAAACTCCTTTGTAATTTTTTGTTCATGTTTAGTGACTTAAATAGCTTGCTGTTAAACCTTTTTGGGTAGCTCAACACCCATATTTTTAATGACCTATTCCAAATGTGTTCTTCATGAGAAATGTTAGGGACATTTCAATATAAATGCCGTCTAGAAATGAGGTCCATAAGCCTATGTTTGATCCCTCAAATGATTTTTGAAATCTCTGTTCTTTCTATGAAGGTTCACCTCTACTAAGTTTTAAAATGCTGATTAGACCCATTTTCTCAAATGAGTTATTTTTCAAATACTTTTTTAAGAACCATGCTGAACAATATTTATAAGAAATATAGGGGACATGTTGACCTAAAATATATCCAAATTTCAGATCGAAAGAACCGATTTTGATATCCCAAATTCGTGGCTTCTAAGAATTTTTTTTTGTAGTGAATTGTAAAGTGTTGCTGAAGCGTTTTCCTTTGCGGAGGCCAAATCACCTAGAAGCCTTAGAATTTAGCCTAAGTGCCCTTCATGAAAGTTTTAGATAATATTTTAATCTAGTTTGCGACCAAAAACCAGAAATCAAATCAAAGTCTAGGTGTCCCAAATTATTGCTGCAAGTTAAAATTAAATGGTTGAAAGTCTAGTAGTAAGGTGTTAAATGAATTGTGAGTATGCCCCTTTATGTTTGAAATTATTTACATGATTAAATTGATTTAAATTATGAGAATCATGACTTGACACCATTGTATGATGAGAATTGACCTTGCCATGTGATTGAGACCATGTTTTGAAGAGTTGCACCTTATGCTTTGAAGAGTTGTACCACATACTTTGAATATTGTACTCCATCCTATGCTTAGTTACACTCCATACTATATTTAATTGTACATCTTGCCATACTTAGTATATCTCATGTTATGCTTAGATGTACCTCGGGCTATGAGTAGTTGTACCATGTGCATTGTCATACTACACTTGAAGTATCTTGGGGTTTATCTTTGTACGGTCAATGCATTGTCTCGTCTTTTTTGCTTAGGGGTGTCTTTGGAGTCTATCACCCATTGATTCTTGGTCTAGAGTGTCCCTGGTGTACCGATTTTTATGAAATGTTTTGGGATAAATTCCCCATGAGCACCCTAGGTACGTCTCTAGTGTATGAATATTGATTATAATGGAAACCTCTTATGGGCACCATGGGTTTATCTCTTGTTTTCTGATACTTGTACTTTAGACTTTGGTTTGACACTAGCAGAGGCATCACAAGTCTTTAGCTGGGATTATTCGGTTATATTTTTGTATAGCCGGGAGGTGGAACCGGAACCCACGCCGTTGTGATTAAATAAAATAGTAGGGACATGAAGCCCGACGAAGAGGTTATTATTTACAACGAGGTGCGAATGATGGCTCTAGTGATCACGTTGTTCATAAAGTTTAACTCTTGGAATTCCCGACATGGAGTTCATGTTTTCGTTCTTGGGTTATGGTCAGGTTGGGCATTTGCATTGCATTTGTCATTACATTCCATGCATAATTAGTTGTTTTATATTTGCCTGCCTACCATGCCTGTATCTTTCAAATTTGTCTGTCTCCCTAATACATAAATGCATTAAGTGTTGTATGGAATGTGTTCTGGTGATTTTATGCTGGGAGTTTGGTTAGTGGGTTTGGAGATTTTTCTTCTAAGTTTCGGCTCACGACTTCGTGCCACAGGTGAAGAAGATGAGGCAGCCTACAAAAAGGAATTCGCAGGCCAGGGTGAGCTCCAAGAACAAGATGACCCTAGCAAAGCTTAGATGAGAAGACTTGTTGGTTTTTTATCTTTTATTACAGTTCCAGGATGTTCTCATTTGTATTTTGTAATCCCCTTTGTGGATCTATAATATTTATATATTTTACGAGTATTTCGAGATATAAATGATGTAATAGTTTAATGAATATTTATGAATGAATCGTTACTGTAACCCTTATTATATTCTTATGTATGTCTCAGCATGCCCAGGAGCCGGGGTGTCACAAACGTGGTAGGGCTGGAATCGAAGTCTCTGCCGATCATAATGTAGTCATTACCATGTTCGTTAGATTCGGGGAGATCATGCACCATTCTTTGGGCAACGCTCCTTTGGCAAAGGTAGTAGGTGTCGTCTTTGTTGTGGGCAAGGATGTAGCTGTGGAATCTCTCAAGGATGCCGGATTCAAGCCTTAGCGATGATTGATCTCAGCCACTCGCATTACTACCTGTATGAAATTAATTGATACTTGACGAGGTATGAGACGACGTTGAACGGACATTTCCCTAAGGAGCAGGTTTATGAGGAAGCGAACCCCAGCCTCTATGATAAAGGCAATGGGGAAAGCGACTTCGTTTCCCCTTAGTAGGAAACGAGACTATTAAATATCCAGGTCATAGTAACGAACTGTGACTGAGGCCAAAATATTATATTTTGCCCTAAAGGCCGCAATGGCGAAAGGGGTATTCACTTCCTTCACGAACTTACTCTTTTTGGCCATGGTAGAAAAAAGGGCAGAGGAGGAAAGAACCAGAAAAATAACAACGAAAGAAGAAAGACAAAGGTGAAAAGGGGGGGGGGGGGGTGTGGGCCAAAGATCTCGAAGGTAAGTAAGACAAGTATAAAAAGCCCAAAATTCTCAAAACCCAAAATATTACACTGTTTGAAATGCAAAAAACAAGAGAAACTTACAAATTACTAGGAGATATTCAACAACGAATAAGGGCAAAGATACCGTTCTACGGAGGTGACACACGGTGATGACAGGTCAACTGGTGGTGGAACACAGTGGCAGTAAGGATGACCGGCATTTAATCGACGAAAAACACTCATAAATATTTGAGATCACAAAGAGAGAGGTCTGAGAGAATGCGTATGTTTCATAAGGGATGAAAGGGAGGGGAAATATCCCCATTTATAGGCAAGAGGGTTTCTCGAAACCCCATACGGCAACAGTCACCTCAGGTAGGCAAAAGAACACATGCCTAATATTGGGAAAATGCGAACACCTCCCCACGAGCCAACCGAGCGATGACACATGGCAAAAGCGGAGGCTGCATTTAATGATCTAAGATGCAAAATAAATAGGGTAGAAAAAGGGCCGAATTAAAGGGAGAATGACATGTCAGGTCCCTATCATGCCGAGCAAGAGAAGAGCTGAAGAGCAAATGAAAGGAGCGAACCCAATTCGCACCGGCTTTTTGGGCCCAACAAAAGACCAGGGCCCAAATAAACGGCAATGAACGGCCAGATCGTGAGAAACGATCTAAGGGGCGAGCTCTCTGCATCCCCAACAAGATATACAAGTTCAGCCCTACAAGTCGCATTTAATGCGATTTGACCAGGGTCGTATAGCATTAAATGCGATTAGATTGAGAGATATCTAATATCGATTGCGAGTTGGCCAAGATCATGAAACTTATTCATTGAAGTAAGGCTACACACACACACACACACACACACACACACATATATATATATATATATATATATATATATATATATAACATAAATAACCAAAAATGTATTCATTTACATACAACGCTTGGAGAATTGGATTTGAAGTTTTGAACCATTTTGGGGCTTTGGGCAGTGGGTTTAACATCTAAGCTAAAAGATAAATGAAAAATTAGTCTTAGATCCTTAAAGTAGTTTCGGTTTTGTTTTTCATCTACCATAAAAAAATTTAATGCGCGAGATCCAGTTAGACCCTAGAACAAATAAATTTATCTGTGTATTTTCAAAACATGAATAAAGCGCACAGATAAATTTATCTGTCTTGCATAAATAAATATACAGATAAATTTATCTATATAAAGAATACTGTACCTTTTCAAAACACGTATAAAGCACACAAATAAATTTATCTGTCTTGCATAAATAAGTAGACAAATAAATTTATCTGTCAAATTATGCTTGTTTCACTAAACAGATAAATTTATCTGTCTAGCATTTATCAATGCTAGAAATGAACCGATAAATTTATCTATTTAATATTTATCAATACTAAAAAGAAACAGAAAATTTTATTTATTTAGCAAATTGTGCTTGTTTTACGAAACAGATAAATTTATCTATCTAAAACTTATATTTATTTGAAGGAACAGATAAATTTATCTGTCTAAAATTTGTCAATGTTAGAAAGAAACGATAGATAAATTTATCTGTATACATTACATTTAAATTTATCCATTTAAATTTATCCATTTGTGTTAAATTTATCTGTGTTATAGGCAATTGGACCTCGCACCTTAAAATTTTTGTTGATGGACCTTGCGTATTAAAACTTATTTTTTGAATTTTTTGGCTGAAAATAACTTACAGTATGTTTGGTCTAAAAAATTTTTTTACAGCTTTCTATGGCTTAAATTTATTATTATTTTTTGTTTCTCATGACAAGAAAAATCTTTAAAATGCTTGTTCAGATTAAAGTTTAAAAAAAAAGTTTAAACACACGTATTTCAATCACAAAACTAATCACAAATTAGTATTTTTATCGACTTTTTACGGGGAATAACATATGCTATTTTTATTTTTTAAACGAACCATGATTTTTTTCGTAAAAATCAATGATTTGTGATTGGTTTTGCATTTTAATTCTGTGCACTTAATCGAAGTGAAAGTTCAAAAGAGGTTCATAAAAGGCGTAAAAAATCCCAAAAATAATTGACTTTTTTTCTAAATGAATTTTTTTAACCATTTTTTATTTTTCTATTTTCATGTAACGGGTGGAATTAAAAATGGAAAACTTTTGGGTTTAACCCTCTTTTTGATAATAGTATTAGATTTAGTCCCAGGATCTTTTTTTAATAGATTAGATTTCATGAAATTTAAAATTATTTTATTATGTCTAATATATCCCTATTAAAAATATAATTATTTTTATTTAAAATCTTTTTAAAGATTTTTCAAAGATAGTGTATCCCTTAAATCAAGCAACATCTGTCTCTCTTCCTCTCTCTCTCTCTCCTAATTTGAAATCTTTTCAAAGATTTTTCAAAAATATCGTATCCCTTAAATCAAGCAACATCTCTCTCTCTCTCTCTCTCTCTCTCTCCTAATTTAAAATCTTTTCAATGATTTTTCAAAATAGTGTATCCCTTAAATCAAGCTCTCTCTCTCTCTCTCTCTCTCTCTCTCTCTCTCCCTCCTAATTTGAAATTTTATAAAAAAAATTTCGAAGAAGGCGTATCCCTTAAATCAAGCAACCTCTCTGTGTGTGTGTTCTGGGTGAAATCACTCACCGCTACAACACATACAAATGATACACAGTCACATACAAACAATACATTTTCAAAACTATTTAACTATACATATAAATCTGATACATTTTCAAATACACAAAATTATTAGTTTTGATATATGTTTAAACTCATCGCAACCAAATGTGACTACTAATACATTTATCAATGGTTAGTGAAAATATTTTTATAAAGAACATAAACAACCAATACATTTCAACTCTAGTTCATTACGTATATGCCACTAATATATTTATCAGTGTTAAGTATCTGTTATAATATCTCCTTATAACATAGTTTTAAATTGATAAAATGTATCAGTGATTTATGAAAGTTGTGTGCATTTATCAATAACATACAACTGGTAATTATATCAGTATTCAACAGATAAGTGCTTTCAAAATTGTTCAACACAGAATTTGTAACTGATAATTATATCAGTTGCACACCGATCGTATAGAGAATATATATCAAAAAAATTTATTGTTGTTGGTGGAGGAAAAAGTGGAAGAAAGGCAATGGTGAACTAGAAACACCACGTCAGAAAGATGGTGGTGGATCAAATCTCATGCAAATCAGAGAGAGATGGAGAGGAAGAGATAGAGTTAATAAGCGGCGGCGATGGCGAGATCTGGAGTCGGTGATCTACATCTGTTGGTCAGCGATGCTAAGAAGCAGAGACGGCGACAAGATATGAGTTGGTGGTTCATATCTAAAAGGTCGGCGTCGGGGAGAAATGGCGACAGTGGCGAGAAGCGGAGGCGGTGGCGCGAAGTGGCCAGCGCCAACTGATCTAGAAGCGGCGACGTCAGAGCAGAGGAAGAGGAGGAGCGACGGCAGAGGATGAGGAGCTGGCAGAGGAGGGGCAACCGAGGAGGACGAGTAAAAGGCGGTGAAGGAGAGGCGTCGAATGAGGGGTAGCGGAGGATGAAATCCCAAGTGATTCTCCTTGATCTCTTCCTCACATATTTTTCCATTCAAGACTGTAAGAGAACATAAATGTTCTTTTATCGTGATTTGAGGCGAATTTTCGACTAATACAATCACATTTAAAGAGAAAATATATCACCAGTTGACAACGGACATATTAGACCTAAAATTCCAAACATTTAAAAAAAAAAACTAAACCTAATAAAAAAAAGGACTAAAACTCTTACAAACTTTTAAAATATAACTAAAACTCAATTAAATCTTTAAAAAGTATACTCAATTAGGCATATATTTAAAAATTCCTCCAGACATTCTTTTTTCTCACCTTCTCTTTTCTCTTTTGGTTCAAATTTTTTAGTTTACTGGCTTCTCTTAAAAGTCTTTATTTCGGTTACAATTAGAAAAAAGAAATCAAAAAAGTTTAAAAAAATCACTAAAAATAAAAAAAAACTTGTTAAGCTCGTTTTCTTCGGCTTATTAGAATTTTTTTATTTTTTTGTTTTTAATTATTTTTTCATTACTCAACTTGTGTTTGGACTAATTTTTTTTTTTGTAATTTTTTTGGCTTTTTGACTTTTTTTGTAAAAAAATATATATAAAAATATGTAAAAAAAAAAAAGCCAACTAAAACTAAACAAGTGAACTTTTTAAAAGACTTTCAAGCAGAATCTCGCAAAAAAAACTAAGCCAAACATAAGCTCATTAAAACAAAAAAAAAAAGTATAAAAAAACTAAATTAAATACACGCTTAGACAGAAGAGAGACCGCTATTGGATACTTCGGAGGGAGAAAACGCCAAAGAGAGTCAAGAGGGCTCTTTGTTTTGGTTAAAAATGGGAAAAAAAATTACTAAGAATAAAAAAAATAAAAAGTTTATTAAATTGGTTTTCTTTTTTTGTAATATTAGAATTTTTTTATTTTTAAATTTTTTTATTATTTTTCTCATTACTTGTAACGTGCAAAATTCAAAAATACACTCATTTAGACACTATACAAAAATTTCACTAAACAAAATGTACAAAAAAAAAAAACTAAATTAAATGCACCGCTAGACAGGAGAGACGCCACCATTGGGAACTTCAGAGGGAGAAAACGCCAAGAGAGTCAAGAGGGCCATGATCAAGATCGGAACGAGGAGAAGCATCGGCGGAGGCGGCGGGAGCGGCGGCAACACCAGCGGCAACACCAGAAGCGACACCGTCAGAACCGCCATTACCGCCGCAAACTTCAAGCTGAAGTCGTATCCGAACATCAACCTCCGCGACAAAGATTTGATGATAATATTCAGAGAAAACCGCAGTTGATGATCAAACTCGCAAGTCATCGCCTTCCTCCACTCCGCCATCATCTCTCTGTATCATCGAAACTTTTCAAATTGGGGCTGATCAGAGCTTTATTATGTGTGTGTGTGTCTTTCTCTTTCAATATATATATATATATATAGAATAATAGAGACGTTGATATGTAGTCTAAGTTTCAAACGGGGGGCTGTATCTAGGGGTGGACATGGTCGTTCGGATCCGTTTAAAACTTAATGTGTTCCGACTAACTTTTTTTAGCGATTTTTTTTTGTTTTTAGTATATTTTTTTCAGCATTAGTTCAAATTAGTATACTTCTTAAATTTCACTCATCATGAGAGAAAATAAAAAAATAAAATTTTTTAATCAAACCTATTTAAAAAAATTTAGTTTAAAAGTTAAGTTACCAAATAATCTACTTTGATCCTAATTTAGTTTTTTTATTAAAAATGTAAAAAAGCAAAAAAATTATTTTTTAAGTTAGTTAAGGGCCCGAACCAATTCAATTAAGACCAGTTCTAAAACATTAAACCTAAAATTAAAATATTTATACTTTAAAACTAATCTAACCCAACTCAAATAAATTTGAATTAATTCGAATTAAAACTATAGTACTTCAATTAAACCAAATTGCTTTAATAAAATATTTCAAAGTAAGAATATATACTTTATTTTATGAGCGGCTGAATTGAATTTTCTTATATAAGATATCAAGTTAAGCGGTTTAAATTTCACTTATTTTATTTTTAGTTTACACATTTTTAATTATAATTAAATGCACAAATAATATAAATAATAATTTTATAGAATTTATATATTTATCTTCGGGTCTCGAATTTGATCAGTTTAAAAAAAATTGACCCGAGAACTGAACCAATTATACCGATTTAATGCTTTTAAGGTCCATGATCAACACATTACTTAATAAAATCGAATCAATTCAACTCATAGAGATCGAAATTAAATTGATTCATGAATTTTTTTTAGGTCTTGTAGACACCCTAGTTGTATCATTAGAAAAGATGGGTACAAATTTTAATGAGAAAAGTTGAAAAGATGGATCAAGCTTCATTTTAAGGCCCTGTTTTAGCTAAATTGTAACAATTTTGTTTACTTTTGTTTTCTTGTGAATTTTTTTTCATTTTTTGACTATATTTTTTTATTTTTTCGAATCATCTTAATGAGATAAATCGAAAAAATAAAAATATTTGATGAAAAGATGAAAAAATTTCAATAAATACAAAAATAAGTAACATTAAATTTGGCTTATTGGGTTATTTTGATTTATTTTTGTCTTTTTTGAATTTTTTTTATATTTTAATCAAAAAATTTTATTTTTTTAGTTCGTCTCGAGAGGAGTTAAAAAATATAATAATTCGACTAAATTATAAAAATTTTTCACTAAAAACAAAAACAAAGTAAACAAAATAAGCAAAAAAGTAATTATTCCAAAGACAGCCTAAGTGTATTGGACTAACGTATCTAAATGAATGCGATTTATTTATTTCAAAATTTAATGAACCTTAGTTATTTTGTTTAAATTTTGAATAAAATTTTGAGACATTTTTGTAAAATTATTTAAAATAATTATTCAATAGTTTTGAAGAAGGTGGTATTATTTAAGTGATGTTTTTAGTTAATTGTGTAGTGTAAATTATTTTAAATAGGACAATGAAGGATTACTTTTATTATGTATGTAAGGGACATATAATGGTCAATTTAGTATAAAAAAAAATTATTTATCGGAAGTAATACTTGAACATATCACATGATAGTCAAAAATCACAGACGGGGGATTAAGATTTACTTAAGTGTGTTGGACTCGTGTTCGAACGAACTTGATTCATTTATTTTAAATTTTGAATAAAATTTTGAAATTATTTTGTGGCACTATTTGGAGTAATTATTCAGTATGTATTTAATTATGTAACTAAAAATATTTTTAGTTAAACAATAGTAGATTACCTTTTATTAAGGTCTTGTTTACGATCAATAAAAAAGTTAGTTTTTTTGATAAAATTTAGCTTTTATGCTTATTTGTTTGAAATAATAATTTTGCACGGCTTTCAAGATAATTTTAAAAAATTAAATTTTTTTTTTAATATCTACTTTTTTAAATTATTCTGAACACTCTCACTTTTTTTTTAATTTTTTTATCAAAAAAACTAAACTTTTAAAAGTAAACTTTAAAAATTATTCTAAACAGACACTAAATATATTGGAGATAAGTAGTGGCTTATTTAATATTTATTAATATTTTTTATTTATTAAAAATATTACGTACATAATACCTCATAATAATTAAAAAATACTCAATAATTATTTCCACTGTTTACCAAATATAAATGCAGGCAGAGGTGACTTCGGCGTTACGAGTCTTACGTTGGTAACGTCAAACTGAGACGTCATTAAAAAGACCAAATCACAAACGAGATTGGGGTCTTTAATGCCCCGGTGACAGTAGGATAAGTTGTAAGTTAAAAATTATTTTATTCGAAAATTTAAAATTTAATTAAAATTATTTATTATATAAAATTTATTGAGTAAGTAATTTTTATAAAAAATTAAATTAATCAAACATTGTTAGATATATGATGTGAATATATTTGTTTAATAATTTATTTTTAAAATTTTATAAGCTAATTAGTTTTTTTTAAAACAAACATATTCTTTTCAAATAGATAATGATTCCCGATTGATTTAATTTTTTCACAAAAATTACTTAATCGATGAATTCAACATAATAAATAATTTTGATTAAATTTTAAATTCTCAAATAAAATAATTTTAAACTCATAGCTAACTCTACTGTGACTGGGTCACAACAGAAACCCCAAATCCATCACAAATATAGTTTGGGCTCGATACTAGGAAAAAAAATTAAATATGCAAATAGGATATTTATTTGAGTATAATGTGTGATTGCTTAAGTAGTTTTTTCATTCAATATTAAGGCAAAAATTATTTTGATTAGAACAATATTGATTCATTTTTATTAGGTAGGCAAGTGAATGATAAGTGTAATCTATTTAGTGCGTATTAAAAATTTTTATTTATTAAGAGTAATAAATGACATATTCTACATAATATTTTGAAAGTATCAAATAATTTACCTTGACATGATACTGTATACCAATTAATTATCTATACTAATATATTATGGTAGATCACTCATTTGATGTTCTTCTTAAAATGAAGCTATGCGAATTTTTTTATTATCCAAAATATCTTTATTTAGTATTATTTTAAATTTAAGATTTCGTATATTTTTTGCTTTGCCCAAAAAACTTTATTTGTTAAAAATAATGCGTGACATAGCCTACATAATATTTCAAAAGTATCAAATAATTTGCCTCGACATAATACTGTATACCAATTAATCATCTGTACTAAATTATGGTAGATAACTCATTTGAAGTTCTTCTTATAAAGCTACGTGAATTTTTTATTATTCAAAATATCTCCATTTACTATTATTTTAAATTTAAGATTTCGTGTATTTTTTGCTTTGCCCAAAAAACTTTATCTATACTATTATATATTAAGGGAGAGTATTCAATTGGTCTTTTTTTTATTTTGAAGTTATATGAAATTTTATATTAGACTAAAATGCTATTTAAAGATTTTTCTTTAATATTTAAAAAACAATTTTATTATTTTATTTTCTTAACTATTTAAATTTTTATATACTTAATTTACACGTGCGTACTTTTATTGTTGGGAAAACACCAAGGCTCCGTTTGGATAATTTACTTATTTACTTATTTATTTATAAACAAATAAATAAAAACATAAATAAGCAACTTTATTTGGCTCAATTGGTTTTTAAGTGGTTTAAAAGCTATATGCATTTGTTTGGGAGGACACTTACTTATTTGTTTATTTTGGCTTATTTTACTTATTTTAATTTATTAACTTTTTTACTTATTGGCCAAAATTTTATTTATTTGGTAAATCAAACGAAATTATTTATTTAATTATTTATAAGTCAAATAAACTAATAAACTATTTATTGAAATGGGGCCCAAGGAAAAAGTATTTGGCCCAACATTGTGGCTTTATGAATCACTCACATTCAAGATTGGTACATGAGAGTAATTCAATGCACAGCAAACCACTCTAAAGGGGGGTTGATTTTAAAGGCACACATTTTTTTTTTCTTTAGACGGCAATTTATATAATATGTAGACAATGGCACATGTTTTTTTTGATTAATAAAAATATTTAATACATATTAAATAGTTATTTTTATTTCTCACACACCGAATAAATGTGAGCCAGCATTATTCTATTTGAAATATATTTTATTATATTATTAGATGAAAGCATTATATGAGTAATAACACATAGAACTTTAAGATTATTAAATAATTACTTCTTTGTGGGCCCCCTTCCCCCCCCCCCCCCTCCACCCCAACTCAAAATGGAGCTTAGCTTGCGTTTGGGATGTTTTTTCATATCATTTTTTAAGTGTAGGTCATTTTTTTTAGCATTAGTTTAAACAAATATTTTTAAAAATTTCTCCCATTAAAAAATTTTTAATTTTTTTTTCTGACTTAATAATAAAAAATTCTAATAAAACGAAACATAGCAATTTAACAGCTTTTAAAAAGTGGTTTTTTGGTCTTTAATGACTGGCTTTCAAATTTAGCAAAAATGGGTATCCTTTTTACATTTTCTCAAATGAATAAAAATAATTATAAAATTTGATTAAAATACAAATTAAAGAAAAAAACAATATCACGAAAGCTAGTTCAAAAATCAACTAAAATACACATGATTGTCAATGTAAGTGTCTATATATAATTGTAATTGTTCAAAAAATGTGCATTTAACAACTCCCACGTAAAAAAGTTGCAAGTAAATGAGAAAGTAGGTGAAGGTTTATTTTGTTGGGTATGGAGTTCGTTTCAAGTTATGTCGGATTTTGGAATGTTTTTAGTCTAAAAAATTATACATATTCTACGGTTATAATGGATTATCTATTGTACCCGTAGACATAGGCAGATTGCGCCGAACTACGTAAATTTTTTGTGTGATTATTTCTTTGGTGTACATATTTTTGTTTTCGTTTACGTTCGAAAATTGGTATTTAAATCCGAACATATTTATCATTTTAAAAGATTCTTGTGATGGTCTTATAATCAATGCATTGGATGGGAATTTTTTTCTAGGGGACGGCGAATAGCCGCTCATTTTTTGGCACAATTTTCCATTGGATGATCTAAACAGAATCAAAAAATATTTTTTAATCACTTCTTTGCGTCATTAAATAGGTAGAAATAGAAGAAAAATATAGAATTTTTTTTCTTAACTATTACTTTTAAAATCTCTCAAAAAATAGAGGGATTTTAAAAATAATTAAACACTCAAATCTTGCAATATCAAAATTAGTCGTTCAAAAACAAATCCAATGATTGAACACTCAATATAAGGCCAAATTGATAAATATAATACGATTATAATTTTTTCTTTTATTTGTATGGAGTAATTAAATAATATATCATCAAAATTATTTTTTTATACAACAAAAGAAATCTTTCTAACGTAACAAAAATCATTGACAATATCCTATATGCGCAGATAAAAATAAATTGCTAACAAAAATTCTTGCGTTGACAAAGTCATTGGCATTGGCATATCGTTAAAGGTTTTTGCCGACGCAAAATTACATGTGTTGAAAAAAAGCACTCTTTGGCGACGAGTATGTTGCATCAGAGAAAATAAGTATTACATTTTATTTTATTTTTTAATAAATTTTCTTGCGAACAAAATGCGTCGCTAAAAGATAAAATTTAACATGTGAGACCTATCCAAATATTTAATTTTCTAAGATTTTGAATACTTCTGTCCAAGAGTTGCTTGTGTAGCTAGCAAAAAATAATAATTATACATTTTCAAATATTTCTCAATAACCAGTGTAAACTTGTATCTTTATTTGAATTCATTCACAAAAATATAGATAAATTTATATATCACATGCATTTTAATCAAATTAATTCCAAAAAAGTATCCAAATTTGTCTAAAAAGTAGTTATCAATACCAAATATATCCAAATATGCGACAAGAAATCATCGATTCCAAATGTATCCTCAGTTATGGTCAAAAGCCTTGCTTCCTGTCATAGAACAAGCACCTCAAGATCAGGCGCTTGATGTTATATATGATGAAGCGATACTGTTGAGGATCCCTTGCATATCCCTTTATGTAGCCTAAGCTACTCCTATAACACCTCGACCTTTTATATGCCAACGATATTGTCCGTCTTGAATAAAAGCCTTTATGGTTTTGTTCTTTTTAAGGGGTCACCTATTCTTGCATTGCTCCTGCCCAAACACGCTTAACTGCGGAGTTTTGTTAGGGTTTTTACCCCATGAGAAAAAGTCTCGTTGAATGTAAAGGTCCAAGATTTTTTCTTTATAACCCAGGAACTCTATCTTCTTCCGATGTGGGATACCGGGATATCATAATTCACCCCCCTTAGGGCTGCAAGTCCCCATGCAGTAGTCTGCCAGCTCCGGTAGCCTGCCAATCCTTTCCAACCCACCCACTTAGTAGCCTGCCCACATGTCACGCGAGACGACATAGGCCCACACTCGAAAGTGAGAAGAGTCGGCTTTGATACCATCTGTAACACCATGACCTTTCACACGGTAACTATATTGTCCTTTTTGAGCAAAAGTCCTCACGATTTTATTCTTCCCAAGTGGTCACCCATCCTTGCATTGCTCCCGTCCAAGCATGCTTAACTGCAAAGTTCTACTAGAATCTCTACCACCTGGAAAAATGTCTCGTTGAATGTAAGGATCCAAAATTATTCATTTATAGCCTAGAAACTCCATCTCTCTTTTCGATATAGGATACCAGGATATCATAACTCCCAAAAACATTGATGTAAATCTATTCATCGAATAACGGATTTGTAACACTAGGCTGTGATTGGTTGGATATATTTAAAATTAAGTCGGCCTGTAAATTTTAAATTCATAAGCCAAATCAATATGTAAAAGAAGTTACATTTTATAATTTGAAAAAATTAAAATAGGTATGTGTACACGATGTTCCTGAACCATGAAGTCGACCTTCCTATTAAATTTCTCTACTTCAAATTTTGCAGCCATTGCAAAACTCCAAATCTATAAAATTTACTAAGGAAACTGAAACAATTAACTAGTAATAAGTATTTTCACAGATCCATCCAACACCGCCGTCAACGAATTTGTCCCCAATGAATTAAACATGCACGTTCTTCTATTTGTTTTGAATGGTCGCGATTTGATAACAAAGTAGCAAGAATAATTAATAAACAATAAGAACAAGGACTCACAAAACGTCATGATAGATTTAGGTATTTTGGTTTATAGCCTACATTCATGGACAAGACGACAAGAATATTTTACTACGAAGAAGTGTGTGTGTGTGTGTGTGTGTGTGTGTACCAATTTGTCTCTCACCCTAACCCAATGCACCAAGAAATATACCTTGTATATTCAATTTTTTTATACAAGAAACTCACTCTACAATCATCAATGTACCACACTCAGTTTCTCTATTTAGTTTTCAGATATCTGAAACTGAGTAAATAAACTCCCTATTTATAGTTGAAGCTTCAAGAACGTAGCCTGCAAACAAGGGCGAAGGCACTCAAGAGGGGGGGTGGGGGGTGTGTTGGGGTGTTGGATTCTGACTGGTATCGGGTTTTTTTTTTTTAATTCTATTATTATCTTAAGTTTTATGGTAACCATAAAAAATGCCCCATCTGAATTATACCATTGCCCCATTCCTCCCGCTCTGCAATCTTCATTCTACTAATCCCTCCAGCTCGCCGCCCCTTGCGCTCGCCAATCGCCACCGCCACTTTTTTTGGGTGGAGATTTAGATTTTGATATTTAATTTGCTGATTGCTAAGTTTTGATTGCCGATTTCTAATTTTGATTGCTGAGTTTTGATTGTTGAGTTCTGATTGTCGATTGCTAATTTTTTGGGTGGAGATTTAGATTTAGATTTTTGTAATTTTTGATGTTTTGATTTTGGATTTGGGTATTAGATATTAACTTACGGAGAGATTTTTTAGGAAAATCAAAATTAGAAGCGACTTCTTCTAATTTTGATCTTTAATATGCTGAATACATAATACATTCATATTTGTAATTTCTGATTGTTGATTGCTAATTTTGATTGCTGAGTTCTGATTGCCGGTTGGTAATTTTGATTGTTGAGTTCTAATTGCTGATTGCTAATTTTTTGGGTGGAGATTTTGATTTAGATTTTTGTGATTTTTGATGTTATGTGATTCCAGATTTGGATATTAGTTCTTTTAATTTGTGGAGAGATTTTTTAGGAAACAATCAAAATTAGAGGTACTAGTACTTTATTTTAATGTGCATGATTTTAAATATATGCCCTCTTGAACACTATTGTTGGCTCCGCCCTTGCATGCAAATAGGATGAACGGAAGGATCCATATGCAAATATTTGAAATATAGATTTGCAGCCACGCACGCAACCGAGGTGTACAGATTGCGGCAATTGCAAACTTTCTTTTGCACGCAGTCTTCCATGGACCAAATCCCTTCCTTTGAATCCCAACATTGCAACATTGAAAATGAAGGCAAAATTCATAAAAATTTGAGCCATTGCCAACATATAATGTATAGGGCATTCAAGTGTGCTTCATTTCCTTTTCTTAACCATTTTTTTTCTTTTTGGTTTTTGTTTTTAACTTTTCCTTCTTGAAAGGAAAAAAAAAATGAAATAATTTCTTGGGATAATTACATTTACCTTCCCTGAGATTTAAGCTTATTACAGGGACCCACTCCTGTGATCTCTAAAAATACACTAATCTCTTCTGAAATTTAATTTTAATATCAATTGCACTCCATCTATTAAAATTGCTGTTGAAATTTAACAAAAATTGCCCCTCTCACCCCAAAACTACCCTTTCCACCCCAAAACCATCCTTCAAACCACATTTTCCCCCAAAATCATTATTTTCATCCCAAATTTCAAAGGAATTGTAGTTTTGGGAATGGTGGTTTTGGATTTAGGGTGGTTTTGGAGGGGAAAGGTGGTGGAAAGAGTGGTTTTGAGGTGGGAATCGTGGTTTTGGGGTGGAATAGACGATTTTCGTTAAATTTCAACAGAAATTTTAACAGTTGAGGTGTAATTGATGTTAAAATTAAACTTTAGGGGAGGTTAGTGTAATTTCAAAAATCACAGGAAAAGTCCCTGTAATAAGCTTAAACATTAGGAGAGGTAAGTGTAATTATTCTTAATTTCTTTAAAAATTTTATCTTCCAAAAGTTATGAAGGAGGGTGACCCAAAAATGATTAATTCTCCCCATATTGAAAGTGAGGAAGGTTGATCCCTCCAATTCAAATTCAGTGAATGTCTGTATGTCCATTATTCATGCACTACATTTTCTTATGCCTTTGCCGGAATATTTTGCAACTATTGGGCGATTTTGAAGCTTTGGTTAATTAGGGGAACCATGATGTGACAGGCAAAAATGGGGCTGGGACCGTTTCTTAATTATTGACAGGGGAATACTTTTCCAATTATTGTTCAAAAGTGGAGATTTCAGAATGACCATTTTCTATCACATTGAGCATACAAGAAGTTAATCAAAGGTGAATAAAAACTCTCATGATTTGCTATTTAATGTTAGAATACACAATTTCACAATATTTGGTATGAAATGGTCAGTTATTTAATATAAGAGTTAATTATATTAATATCTGATCAACTATCATTTATTATTACTTTATTCCCTTTCAACTTTGAAAATGTATATTCTGGTCACTTAAATATTTAGTTTACATTACTTCCACCCCTCTTAGTGGGAAAGTTTTGTACGATTTTATATAGTTAAGAGAACTGAATACATAATTTTAAAGTTGAGAGAGGTCAAAATGATATTCATTGATAGTTAGGAAGTGTTTGTATAATTAATCTTTAATACAGAGTTAGAATATTTGCACTTAATAATTTTACCTTTTGGACAGGGGTGTAATTTTGGCCCGGCCATAGTTCGGGCGAGCCAAGCCTAGTCTTGGCTTGACAGGCCGAGCCTAGTCTTGGCCCAGCGGGTTTCCGCTAAAAGTTTAGGCTTGATCGAGTCAAGCTTTTTGGGGCAAGAGTTGGCCCAAGTCTAGGGGGTATAGGGCTCGGGCTTACTACTCAAGTTCGAGCCAAGCTTTTTCCGAACTCAGGCTTGGACTCGAGCTCAGGCCTTAGATCGGGTCACCGACTCAGGGATAGGCCTAGGCCCAAAAAAATACATGTGCGAGCTTAGGTAGGTTCAGGCTTTTGGCAGCCCAGGCCGGGCCAGCACAGTAACGGGCCTCGGGTGGGCCTCGGGCTGCCCACGGGTCTTAGGCCATTTTTGCACCCCTACTTTTTTTTCTTTTTTTTATATCGAAAAAGCATACATTATCCTTATCTAAGGGAAAGAAAACGAAGATAATTCCCAATTACCAACCATGGGGCTCGAGCCCGCAACCACCACGATAAAATGTTAGGGAGCTAGCTGTTATTAGGATACAAAGGCCTTGTCATTTTAACATTTTAGATTAGATACAAAATTTTAACATACTATCAAAGCGAGATCCATTCTACTCACTTTGAAAAAAAAAAATAAGAAAAATTCAAACTTCACAATGGCAGACCCAAAAAAAAAAATTGCACGATAATAGACTAAGAAAAATAATGATACATGTAATAGACCTAAAAACCAGCTATACGTGAGAAAAATATTTATATAACAAGATAAAACAATTTCATGTGATGTGACATTTATATAGATGTGAAAAATCTAATGCTTGAAATGAAACAATATTAGCCTTTCTTTTTGTTATCTTACATCTTTCAAACTTTTCTATGTACAAAAAAATATATATATATTGATTCATATTATTTCTCCTTTTACTAATCTAACAAAAAGTAATTTAGCTTTTGCTTTTATTATTTTTTGTTTATCTTTTTTTATCTTCATAAATTAGCAAGTTAACAAAATTATATTTTTAATTGAGTGCCTTAAAATTAGCCAATTATCTAATTATTGAATTGTTAATATACTTTATATTTTACTTCAAAATTACTAAAATGAGATAATTGAGTGCTTTTAGGTATATGTCATAACTAGTTAAAATACACAATATGACAATCTCTAGTATGGATGAGTGGTCACTTAATATAATATTGAAATCTCTTCATTTAATAGCCTAAGTTTTCAAGCTGAATACAAAGTTTGTGTTGGGATAAATTGTCAAGATCCTAAGATTATGTTTATGATTTTAGTAAAAAAATTTCGGACGGACAAACGCCAAAATAGGTTTCAGATTAAAACCTTTGATATCGAACAATTAAAATAAAACCTGATATTACTTCCAAAGTTAATTTTAGGATTATACCTTCGAAATCGGGTTGGATGATTTCGGTTGCTGCAATATTTTTCAGTCAACAATCTGCTACGATTTTTGATTTCTAATCAAATCTCTGACACAAGCCTTCTGTTGTATTCTCGAATGATAAACACGAACAAAGTGTGAGTTTTGATCTATTGTGTTCTTCAAAACCTTTTTTAACTTGACTTAGGGCTTCAAAGACATGAAAACCCTAGCCACCAAGCTAACTAATGAATTAATGAATTAATTCACGTCAGATTTTATAACAGTATATAAATATGCTAAAGTAAGGACATGTGAAGTAAATAAGATTTGGGATCCCATTGTAATTTTGAAAATCTACCTCAATCGAGAAGCAATTTCATAAAAATATTAATTATAATTCATTCTACTAAAAAATTATAATTGCACTCCCAGCCATACTCTCAAAACCAAATATTCAAACTCCTATTATTAAATACTTATTTATTCTGCCCACCATTAAGATTCTCATTACCCGTCGATTAAATTAAATTACTAACAATTATATTTAATCGACTTCTTAATTAAATAAATTCATTAAGACTTTTCGCTTAATTTATTTGATTGTCGGATAATTAAATTCATCTGCAGAGTTTGGCTAAGTCAAAACATATAAGCTTCCTTAAAAAGGTATCATCAATCCCGATCTTTCCGTACGTGAATTTCGTCAATAATTAATATTTACCGTATAATCAGTATCACTGTTCAACTCACTGAGATTATAGACCTATAAAAGGTCGCACCATTTAATAAATCAAAAAAACGAATATTAAATATTCGTAAATAATTAATTATTTTGGGATTAAAAGTATAAATACCCATAATA
The DNA here is from genome assembly GCA_032270985.1 of Heliamphora pulchella. Taxonomy (NCBI): domain Eukaryota; kingdom Viridiplantae; phylum Streptophyta; class Magnoliopsida; order Ericales; family Sarraceniaceae; genus Heliamphora; species Heliamphora pulchella. Next base: position 42,803 of record JAULJZ010152469.1, read on the forward strand.
ACTATGGGGTGTAAATTAATTTATATAGTCAGTATAAAATTAATTAACCTCACGTAGTCCTGTTTAATACATACAAAGTGTACTAGCACAGGGAGTCAGAATAATAGACGATACTATTATCTGTTCTCCATAACAAAGACAAGTTTACAAAAACTCTATGTTACAGTCGTACCGATAGTTTGTCCAATTCTATCTAAACTGTGAACAAAAAATTTATATTCCATAAGAACCTTTAATCTGGTGTTCTATATGCAAATCAAAATCTACACACCAGATTAAATATTATGTAGAATAAAAGACATTCATGTACGACATCAAATAAATAATAAAATACATATATTGCTCATTAAGATTATCATAAAATAGAAAAATTAATTTTATTAAAAAAATAAAATTATATAATAAAATCAAAATCATGATTTTTAGTATACAACCCTAACAATCTCCAATTTATATTCAAAACTATGCTACCATACATTCGACTTCCATACTCTCTATATGACTGTCAAAAGTCTTAGCCGGTAAACTCTTTGTAAAAGGATCTGTAAGGTTGTCTGTCGATACAATCTTAGTCACGGCTACATCACCTCTCTGTACGATCTCTCGTTTCAGGTGATATTTACTCTCGATGTATTCCACTTCCAAGGTAAACACATATCCTGAGATAATTTTTTGAGAATCCATGTGTGACTGAAAATTTGAATCTGTGTACCCCAAAGGTACTAGACCATCTACCTGATAATCTAACATATAATTCTTAGTACTTTTCAGGTAGGTACTTGATTATAAGTTTTACTGTTGTCCAGTACTCTTGCCCTGAATTAGACTTATATCAGCTAACCATGCCAACGGCAAAACAAATGTCGGGTCTAATGTAAAACATAGTAGACATGAGACTTCCTACTGTCGAAGTATAAAGAACTGTCTTTATCTTCTCTATCTCATTCGGTGTCTTAGGACACTAATTCTTGGATAGAGTGATTCCATGCTTGAAAGGGAGAAATCTTTTCTCAGAATCCTGCATGTTAAAACGAGTAAGGACGGTCTCGATGTAAGTTGCTTGTGATAAGCCCAACATTCTCTATTTTCGACCTCTCATAAGCTTGTTCCCGAGATATGACTTGTTTCTCCCAAGTCTTTCATATTGACCTGGCTGGATAATCATACCTTTACCGAAGATAACACTCTCACATCGTTTTCAATGAGCAAGATATCATCTACGTAAAGTACTAGAAACACCACCACATTTTCATCACACTTCTTGTACACACAAGACTTAACAGGACTTTGATCAAAATTAGAAGACTAAATGACCTGATCAAATTGAGTATTCCAAGACCTAGATGCATGTTTAAGTTCATAAATAGATCTCTTAAGTTTGCACAACGTGTGCTCCTGACCCTTTACTATGAAACCGTCTGGTTGTACCATATAAATACACTTATCAAAACTTTCGTTAAGAAAAGATATTTTGACATCTATTTGTCAAATTTCGTAATCAAAATGACCCGCAACAAATAAGAGAATCTGGATAGACTTAAGTATGATTACCGACGAAGAGGTCTTCTGATAATCGATCCCTTCTTTCTAAGTACATCGTTATGCAACGCTAACAATCTCCCACTTATATTACAAAGTTTGTGCTATAGTCATACCGATGGTTTGTGCAATTTTATCTAAACTATGAACCAACTTATATTCCATAAGAACCTTTAATCTAGTCTCCCATGTATAAGCCGAACTCTACACATCAGATTAAATATTATACAGAATAAAAGACACCTATACACGACATCAAATAAATAATAAAATGCATACATCGCTCATTAAGATTCTCATAACATGGAAAAACTAATTTTATTAAAAAATAAAATTAAATACTAAAATTAAAAAAAATGGTTTTTAGTATACAATGCTAACAATCTCTCACTTATACTTAAAACCATGCTGCCATACATCTGACACCCATGACCTCTACATGACTGTCAAAAGTCTTACCTGGTAAACTCTTTGTAAAAGAATCTACAAGGTTGTCTCCTGATACAATTTTGGTCACAATAATATTATCCCTCTGTACAATCTCTCGTATCAGCTGATATTTATGCTCAATGTATTTTTCTTTCTTGTGGAGTCTTGGTTCTTTTGAGTTGACAATCGCTCCGCTATTGTTACAATAAAGTGTAATAGCCAACTGTACTGAAATGACCACATCCAAATCTAGCAGGAAGTTTTAGAGCCAAACGGCCTCCTTGGCTACTTCAAAAGCTTCTATATACTCGACCTTCATGGTGGAATCATCAATACAAAACTGTTTGATACTCCTCTAGTTGTATTAACGTCCATTTGCCAAATTTCGTAATTGAAATGAGTCTCAATGGTTAAGAGAATCTGAATAAACTTAAGCATGGCTACCGACGAAAAGGTCTCCTCATAATCGATCCATTTTTCTAAGTAAATACTTTTACAGCAAGCTTAGATTTGAATGTTTCTACCTTCCCGTCTACTCATCTCTTTCTCTTATAGATTCACTTGCATCCGATGAATTTTATCTCTTTTGGTGGCTCTACAAGTTTCCAGACTTGATTAGAGTACATAGACTCCATCTCTGAATTTATAACCCTTTGCCGTAATTCTGCATCTTCATCTTGGCGTGCTTCATTGTTGTTACATGGTTTAGTATTAAGTTCTTTTGGGATCTTGTCAAAATACTCTCCCAAGAACATATACCGATTGGGTTGATGAACAACTCTCTTACTACAATGAGATACTACCTTCATCTATGTACTAGTAGTGACATGCTGTGCTGATTCTAAACCTTGTACACCATATCCACATGCCCCGCTGGTTGTGAATCGGCATGTTAATGGTAGCATCCTGATCTAATTCAGGATCCACACGTGTCCCGATAATCCTTCCATTACGACGAGGCAATAGAATATCGATGACACTTTTCTATCGCGCATTTACCGTACTACTGGTATTTTCTCTTAGCTCTTTCAGAACATATCTACTCTTACGCTTGTGGTCCATTACATAATCATCTTCTAAGAATCGGACATTAGCATTAATAATGACCTTCTGATCCTTAGGATTATAAAATAAATCACCCTTCGTTCTCCTGGGATATCCAACAAAAAAACAGAATTTCGTTCTCGGTTCTAACTTATTCGTGTTCCCTTTTAGCACGTGTGTTGGACATCCTCATATCCGAATATGTCTTTGTTGGAGGCAAAACTGCTAAAATTATTGTTTTTATAAACCATTTTTGATAAAAAAATTAACTTGTCGGGCAAACGTCAAAACGGGCTCCAGATAAGACTTTTGACGTCAAAAGATCAAAATTAAAACTCGTGCAACCAAACTTAATTTAGATGAATACATTTGACTAGTCAAATCTTCAACTACGTTTTTTATTTCGAGTTAAAGCTCCCATAAGACCTTCTACTGTATTACTTTATGCAATTTTTGAATATAGTGTGGATTATAGTCTATCGAGAACTCGTACTGGCAGAACCTGAACAGCTTTAGTCTTGAAAAATAAATTATGAATATGGTTCAGCCTATCCGCATATTTATAGGGTTATAGCAGGAACCTATGGGGTAATTATGAATCAGACTTCTAGTGGAACACATATATGTATCCAGTAGTTTTTGCAATTAAGCAAACCTCATAGCGGTATCTGTAATTATGAAAACCTTGCAGCGGTTTCTGTAATTTTCATAAAACACTAAATTACAGTTCACACCACTAAAAAATTATAATTACACTTTGACCCACAATCTCAAGTCCATCTTGTATTGAGCTCCTGTTGCTAAATGCTTAATATTTCTTTGCACATTAAAATTTTTGATACCAGCCAATTAAATTTAATTACTAATAATTTAATTTAATTAGCTTCTAGAAATTCTTTAAACTCTTTTGGTTAACTTATTTAACTGCCAGATAATCAAATCCACCTGTAGGGTTTGGCCCGGTCAAAACTTATAAGCTTTCTTAAAGGGGTATCGTCAATCCCGATCATTCGATACGTCGATTTCGTCAATAATTAATATTTACCATATAAATAATATCACTATTCAACTCACCGGAAATATAGATCCATTTCAGATCGCACCCTCTAATGAATCAAAATAACGAATATTAAATATATGCAAATCGATAATTATTTCAGAATTAAGAGTATAAGCACTATTCATAATAATCTTAGAGTGTGAATTAATTTATATAGTCAGTATAAAATTAATTACTCAAATGTGTCCCGTTCAATACATACAAAGTGTATTAGCATAGAGAGTCGAAACAATAGACGATACTATTATCTGTTTTTTATAACTAAGACAAACCTACTAAAACTCTGTACTACAGTCGTACCAATGGTATGTCGATTTCTATCTAAACTGTGAACATAAAACTTATATTCTGCAAGAACCTAAAATCTGATCTTCTGTGTGTAAGTCGTACTCTGCACACCAGATTAAATACCATATAGAAAAAAGAATATCTGTGCATAACATTAAAGAAATGATATACATACATTGCTTATTAATATTACCATAAAATAGATATACACACATTAAAGAAATGATACAAAGTGTATTAGTATAGAGAGTCGAAACAAGAGATGATACTATTATCTATTTCACGTAACCAAAACAAGCCTACTAAAATTCTATGCTACAGTCGTACTGATGGTATGTCAATTTCTATCTAAACTATAAACATAAAACTTATATTCTGCAAGAACCTAAAATCTGATCTTCTGTGTTTAAGCTCGTACTCTACACACCAGATTAAATACTGTATAGGATAAAGGATATCTGTGTATAACATTAAAGAAATGATATACATACATTACTCATTAATATTAATTTTATTAAAATAAAATTAAATACTAAACACATGATTTCCAGCATACCAATCCTAACAATCTCCCACTTATACTAAAAATTATGTTGCCATATATCTGACGCCCATGTCCTTTACATGACTATCAAAAGTCTTAAATGGTAAGTTCTTTGTAAAAGGATCTGTAAGGTTGTCATAAAATGCAATTTTGGTTAGAGCAAAATTACATCTCCATACAATTTCTCGTATTATGTGATATTTACGGTCAATGTATTTTCCTTTCTTGTGGACCCTTGGCTCCTTTGAGTTTGCAACCGTTCCGCTATTGTCACAATAATGTATAATAGCCGACTGAGCTGAAGGGACCACCTCTAGATCCAACAGGAAGTTCATGAGCCAAATGGCCCTTTTGGCTGCTTCAAAAGCTGCCACGTATACGGCCTCCATGATGGAATTAGCAGTGTAAGATTGCATGATACTCCTCCAACTTATAGCTATACCTCTTAAGATAAACACATATCCTGAGGTAGACTTACAGGAATCCTTGTCAAACTGAAAATTTGAGTTTGTGTACCCCAAAGATGCTAGACTGTCTTCCTCGTAAATCAACATATAATCCTTAGTCCTTTTTAGGTACTTGATTATATTTTTATCGCAGTCCAATGCTCTTACCCTAAGTAAGACTGATATCTTCTAATCATGCCAACAGTAAAACAGATGTTGGGTCTTGTACAAAGTATAGCATACATGGGACTTTCTACTGTCGAAGTATAAGAAACCGCCTTCATCTTCTCTATCTCATTAAGTATCTTAGGACACTGATACTTAGACAGAGTAATTCCATACCTAAAAGGGAGAAATCCTTTTTTGGAATCCTGTATGCTAAAACGAGCAAGGATATCATCGATTTACTTTGCTTGTGATAAGCCTAGCATCCTTTATTTTTGATCTCACACAAGCTTGATCGCAAGAATGTGACTGATTTTTCTCAAGTCTTTCATATCGAACTGCCCAGATAACCATACTTTAATCGTAGATAATACCTCCCATCATTTTTGATGAGCAAGATATCATCTACATAAAGTATTAGGAAAATCACCACACTTTCGTCACGCTTCTTGTACACACAGGACTCATCTAGACTCTGATCAAAATCATAAGACTTTATGACTTGATCAAACTGAGCATTCTAAGACCTTGATGCCTGCTTAAGTCCATAAATGGATCTCTTAAGCTTACACAAGATGTGCTCTTGGCCCTTTGCTATGAAACTATCTAATTATACCATATAAATACACTCATCAAGACTTCCATTAAGAAAAGCTATCTTGACATTCATTTGCCAGATTTTGAAGTCGCAATGAGCAGTAATGGATAAAAAAATATAGATAGACTTAAGTATGGCTACCGGCGAAAAGGTTTTCTCATAATCGATTCCGTCTTTTTAAGTGAATCATTTTACTACAAGCTTAACTTTGAAGGTTTCAACATTCCCTTCTACTCCTCTCTTTCTCTTGTAGATCCACATGCATCTAATGGATTTTATCCATTTGGATAGTTCTACAAGTTTTCAGACCTGATTGAAGTATATAGATTCCATCTCAAAATACATAGTGTTTTGCTAAAGATCTACATCTTTGTTCTGAAGTGCTTCATTATAGTTACAGGATTCAGTATTTAGTTCTGCCGGAATCTTGTCAACAGACTCTTCCAAGAACATATACCGCTCAGGTTAATGAACAACCCTCCAACTATGACGAGACACTATCTGTGTCTATGTATTAGCAGTAGCACGCTATATAGAATCTGAACCCTGTGCATCAGCACCCTGTTCATGTTTTGCACATGTCCTGATAATCCTCCCACTACGACAAGGCAATTGGATATCAGTGACTTGTGGATTCTCTTCCGTTCTACTGGTATTTTCTCTTAGTTCTTCTAGAACAATATTGCTTTTGGCCCTGTGGTTCATAATATAATCCTCTTCCAAGAATCATGCATTGGTGCTAACAATAACCTTCTGATCCTTAGGATTATAAAATAGACCACCATTCATTCCCTTGGGATACCTCACAAAGAAACAGACTTCTATTCTCAGTTTTAACTTATTTGCGTTCCCTTTCAGCATATGTGCTGGACACCCCCAAATCTGAATGTGTTTTAGACTAGGTTTACGTCAAGTCCACAATTCTATGGGAGTAAAAGGTACTGACTTGGAAGGTATCAAGTTTAAAATGTAAAATGCTGTCTCTAATGCGAGTCCCCAAAATGAATCGGGTAAACCTGCATAACTCATCATGGGCCTTACCATCTCTATAAGAGTCATATTCCTTCATTCTGCTACACCATTGTGCCATAGAGTGTCTAGTACAGTTAACTGGGATATAATCCCTTCTGATGATAGGTAGTCCCTAAACTCTCCAAATAAGTATTTTTCACCACGGTCAGATCGTAGTGATTTGATTCTTTTACCTAGATGCTTTTTTGCCTCCGCTTTAAATTCTTTAAATTTCTCAAAGTATTCAGACTTACGGTGTATCGGATAAATGTATCCATACCTTGAGTAGTCATCAATGAAACTGACGAAGTACTTAAAGCCACCTCTAGCCCGAATTGTCCTAGTACCACACACATTAGAGTGAACTAGTTCCAACGGTTCTTTAGCTCTATATTCTTTGACAAAAAATGGCATCTTGATCATCTTACCCTTTAAGCAAGATTTATAGACTAAAAGTGCCTCCACTTCCAATGAGCTCAAAGGTCTATCTGCTACCAGTCTATTTATCTTTTTTAAATTAATTTGACCCAAGCATAAGTGCCAAGAAACGTTTAGTTCATTAAAGAAGAAAACTTTCTCTTATATGGTAAATTAGATGTGTTATTAATTTGAGTTAGTTGCAGTGTAAAAGAGATAGAAGATACGACATACAGATCATCTACCAATATATCAGAACAAATAAAATATTTATTTTTCTTTACAACCACAGAGTCATCAAAATAAACAAAATATTTTTTTATTAAGCTCGAGACTGAAATTAAATTTCTTCTAATCAAAGGTATATAAAGGCAATCTTTCAGAAGAAGTATCCTATTTCTACTAAAACTAAGAGTGACTTCTCCTACTGCAACTGTTGTTACCCTTATATTATTACCCATATGCAGGTATATTTTTCTATCACTGAGCTGCCTGATTTCTTGGAACTCCTAAAAGAAATTACAGACATGATTATTGGCTCCCGTATCTACACATCAGGTACCGGTAGATAATACTGCTAAATATGTTTTAACCACCAGTGAATAGAAATTACCTTGTTTGTTCTGCTTGCTGAGAAAGATTGGACATTACTTTTTTCAATGCCCCAATTGGTTACAATGATAGCACTTGCCCCTCGGCTCTTTCACACCAGCTTTTTCTCCCTTAACTGCTTTTGGAGCTGTACCTCCCTGTGTCTGAATTTTTTTCTTCTTCTTACCTTTTGGCTTAGATGAAGAACTTGTCTCAGCCACATTCACAGAACCTGACTTCCTAAGAACACCCTCTACTACGTGAAGTTCCTTAAGAAGTTATACCAATATAAAGTTGAGCTTGTTCATGGTATAGTTCAGAAAAAATTGCTTAAAACTTTCAGACAGTGACTGGAGTATGATATCGACATGGATTTTTTTGTCAATTTCAACTCTAAGAATCTCCAGTTCATTCAAAAGACTGATCATCTTCAAAACATAATTCCTAATTGGTGTGCCTTCAGCCATGTTTGCATTTATTAGAGATTTCATGGCCACCTACCTAGCAGCATGATTTTGATCCCCAAACATTTCTTTGAGGTTTATTATCATGTCATAAGTACTGCACATAGACAGATGCTAATACTGTAAAATATTTGACATTGAAGCCAAAATGTAATAGCAAACCATCTGATCAGTTTTCTATCACTTCTGATGGGCTTGGGTTTCCTGTTCGGTCGCCCTCACATTTGGTGCCGGTGGACATATCTCAGTTAATACAAACTTGTAATCCTCTGCAGTTAAGATAATGTCCAAATTTCATTTTCAGTCAACATAGTTTGGTCCTGTAACTGTATTTTCTTTGAGTATTGAAGCGAGTGAGTTGAAAGCCATTTTAATCTTGAAAATCACATAATTAAAAAAATACCATTAATTATGATGAGTAAAACTTTGAATTCATTTTAATTTGGTTCCCTCTACTATTTTAAAAGAAATTCGCCAGCAGCCTGATATCTTGTGAATAGCATGCCTCGATGGGAGAACATCTACTATCAATCGTTTGTCCAGATAGGCCAATTTCTATTAATTTTACTAATTAAGCAATTGATCCTGTCAAGTAAAATTAAATAGCTAACATAATTTCGATCCAGTATATAATACCAGTGACTCAGATGGAGAGGATACTATTATATACAACTAAGTGTTAACCATTACCTAATGCTAAATCAATCGCTTTACAATGAACCCTTCAGATGGAAAAATGATCCACACTAATAATTATTCAGAATTATCCCTAAAGAAGGTTTGTACTGGTGATACCGTAATTAATCTGTCTGATGGGGAGGAAGGCCGTATTGCCAACACGCATGATTTAATTACATCGTCTACAAATTGATAATGGAGACCACGAGATTTATCTGTGAATAAATTCTCTCTCCTACTTAGATTTTTAAAATATTTTTTAGGGTTATAAAATTTTATTTAATTAAAATAAATTTATTAATTTTGAAAATCACATAATTTGAAAGAATCAAACATCTTTCCGTGTACATGATTCTAAAGATTCCAATTTGCCAAACAATCTTTTCGTATTTTAATGCGTAACAAATAAAATTTAATAAATGCACAGTTTTTTCTTCAGTTTTTCAGCTAAGATAGTCATTAAAGGTATTTATTTATTTTACTTTTCGTTCCACATTTTTTGAAAAATAATAATTTATTATATTAAATATTTTTCTATTTTATTAATTCAAAATTTGAAATTAATTTCTATGTTTTTCAAAGATATCCGATTTTATGAAAAATTATCTTAAACGTGATATTTTGTAAAAAATAAAATATCTAAAAAATTTTCATTACAAAATATTTTAATTAAAATCAAATTTTCTGAAATAATTAAATTAACATGATAAATAAAACAGATATATAACATCCACACAGTTCATATATATATAAACACGATATGTATATATCTCGATTTTATGATCAAAGTGAAACATTGAAACGTTTCAGTATCCTATTAAAGATAAGTTGTAATAATCAATGTTCGAACCAGTTTTCTATATCCCGATTGTAACAGAATTCTCTGATACACTGTTGTAGACACCCCAATTTGTCCCCGCCTAATCTTAGGCGAATCCGATGATGAAAACAGGTGGATTAGTGCCTCGTACGATCCTCGAGAAGTTATCAAAACTCAGTATTTGAACCCGAAACTTTCAAACCAATGAAATTTTGTCGAATCATCAAAACTAGCTGCCCAAGTAAGGCAACCGTCAGCTCTCATCATGGCGCCTGGAATAGAATTTTGTAGAAACCCTGACCAAAAGTGGCGACCGCCAGCTTCCGTAGTGGCGATCGCCATAGAACTTTGTGGAACATTTCAAAAATATGGCGACCGCCAACTTGCATCATGGCGACCGTCAACTCCAAATGGCCTGACGTGTCCCAAAACGTGGCAACATCTCATTAGTTGAAGAATTCTATAAATACCGTACCCCAGCGTACGTTTTCAGGAAAAATTTGGAGTGAGAGAGACTCTGCCTACACATCGAGCGATCTCGAGCCCCGACGCTGAAGTCCTGCCAAAATACCGAGTCTCGAACCTCCAATACCTACAATTGAAGTCTTAGCTTGGAATCAGCATCCGAGGATTGAAGCATGTTCCCCAATTTGAGGATTCCACGATTCAGGTACTTCGTTTGGATCCCCGGTTTTTCTAATTCCAATTCTTTTATTTTGGGGTGACCGGATTAAGATTCAATTTCAATTTGCATGTTCTTTCATTTATATATTTAATCTTATTTATTTCATATAATTTAATTATTTTCCTTATTTCATTAATTGTTAATTCCTCCGCACTCATACTTAGCACATTGTAATTTTCATTTGTCTTCATTAAATGGTGCTAACATATTTTGGCAATTACAATTTTATAATGTTGTTAATTGTTACAATAATGTACCTACATTTATGTGAATGTAGTAATTAATACTACATTTCACATTTAAGTTAAATAATTATTTTTAATTTCTTTTATCTTTCTAATATTAGTTTAATTGTCTTTACTAGTATTTATTTTCATTCTCTTTATTTTCTTGTAATATTAATGTCATTTTCTTTATTAGCATTAGTTTAATTTTTTAGCATTTATTTTATTTTCTTTAGTTATTCTAATTTTCTCTTAGTAATAGTCTAGTTCATTTTCTTTTCTTGTAACAATTTTCTTCCATTTTCATTTTTTTGTTTCTTTTTCTTTCTTTTCATTTTGTTAAAATCAAGAAAATCATAAAAAGCTTTCAAGACTAAATTTTATCATTAGAGTATAATTTTCTTCTGATTTCTTTTGTCTCCCTTAAAATGCATAAAATGAAATAGTTAGATTTTCTTTTGGTAGTTTAAACAAGCATTTTTTAACATTTTATTTTGGCCTGTAAGTTTTTTTTTATTTCTTTCTTCTTCAAATTATAATTTCAAGTATTCGCTTGTTAATACAAAATGTTTGTTATTTTGGTTAGTTTTTAACATAGGACCCTTTACATGTTTCTTACAACTTTTCAATATGCATCTTGCACATATTAGTTTAGGATTTGATTATTTTATTTCAAAATTGTGTAGTTCATTTTTGGTGCAATCCATGTTTAGATAATTTTGGTAATTTTAGCATACTTTTCTTTTAACCAAATTAAGTTAATTTAGATTGCTTAAACAAT
>JAULJZ010152470.1:0-27699 GCA_032270985.1 Heliamphora pulchella
CTCTCTCTCTCTCTCTCTCTCTCTCTCTCTCTCTATATATATATATATATATATATATATATATATATATATATACATGTTTACATAATATAGTATTATGTTTTAGTAATTAACTTTCAGTGGAAGTTCATATGCACAAAAGCCCACATATGATGCTCTTTGTTGTAGTTTATGGGGTGCCAGAGGGAAGGTAGGTTTTTATTTCAGCTATAGCTGAACAATGGGAAAACAAAATTGAATAAAAAAAATTAATTATCCAAACATACTGAAACTGCACCAAACATGGCCTATGGCTTACCGTAGTTTTTGGATAGAAAAATAATTTGTACACATCATACTAAGCACAAATTATACAAAAAATGTATCTAGACTGAAATACATTTTTTGTGGTTAATTACGTGGTGTTCAATTGACGGTTAAGTGGGTTTCTGTATATAGAAGTGGATCCCACGTAATCGTGTAGCGTTTAGGGCATTGAAACACTACCTGATCTTATTCTTTGGTTACCAAATAATCACTCGAAATTTTGAGATAGAGAAAATAGAAGCTAGGGTGGTAATACCTGAGTTGCAGAGGAAGTGAGAGAAATGGAAGCTGACGAGGTTGATGACGACGACAAGGCCGTGAGGCTTACATTGTACGCCATGGATTCATCCGGTTGAAACAGACCATAGTTCCTCTCCGAGGTAGGTCCGGGCTTCAAATCCTCATTGAACAGCGCAAACAAATAAACCTCCAATCTCACGTTGGCCCTCACCGGCGTTCCTTCCTCCGCCAACTGCCGCCTCAGCAAATTCATGTTATAAACGGCCGCATTCTCTGCGGTGGCGCCGACCTCGTCGGAGTCGCCTTTCGACGGCCACCCGGTTTCCGAAACCCTAACTTCCACCTCTCCAAAACCCATTCTCGCTACCGCAAAAACAACTGCATCAACCTGAGCGTATAACATGTTGTCATATTGCAGCTTTGTGTAAGGATCCACCATTCCTGAATTAGGGTTGAACAACACGTAGTCTAGAGAAACCCTAGCTGGATCGTCCCTGTAAGCGAAATATGGGTACGCATTGATCCAGAAAGGTGACTTAGTACTTTCCAGGAACTGTAAAAACTGCGGCATGATCCCGGCGAGCTCGGGCCGGAAACAACCTGCCGACGGTGGGTACGACTCCCCGAGTACCGCCAAAGAACTGGCGGTGGAGACGTGGATGAACTGATCAAGTCCCAGTTGGAGCAGGGCGGCGTGAATGCTCTCCATAGCCGGCACGAGATTCACCATTAGCGCCATGTCGTCGCCAATGAAAACCTCGTTGCCCACTGAAATTCCGGCAATTTTAGTCGCCGGAAAATATGGACTTATGTGGGTACTCACCCATTCAAGAGCTGCTTCTGGATTCATTAAATCACGTAAGATTTCGTTCTCAACGGTGACGATAATTTCGATTTTCGAATCGGCGAACGCGGTCAGGACTTGAGGATTGGTGTCGTAGATTCTTGCTTTGGTGAGATTGAGTGATTGTAAGAGCTCAAGGACATTCTCCGGCGGTGGTAAGTTGTTGCCAACCTGACCGTAGTTGATGCCAAGAGATTCAACTTCTCTTAGAAAATTATAACCTGTCAAGTCAGAATTAAAATGTTCGCAGATTAAGATCAACATATTGTAGACATATTTGAAAGAAAAAAAAAATTGAAACGAAGATGGGTTTAACTTTAAGTACAAAGAAAATGAAATAACAAGAAATAGAATACCTGAGAAAGATAGAGAAAATACAAGAAGAGTATGCAGCAAGGCAGTCCTTCCAAAAAATGTTGCCATGAAGAGGTAAGGGCGAGACGAGAGAGAGAGAATCTTGATAAATTTCCACCTGTGGAACCGAAGGGAAAGAGAAACAGCGCAAGACTATATATGTTGAACGGAATATTTAAAGCCAGAATAAATAATAGATTAAGAAAGTGAGAATAAACGACAGTTAAACATTAAAAATTTATATGATTTGACTTGTAAATGTACGTTTACTATCAGTAGAGAAATCAATATAAAAAAAAACATACAGAGCCAGTTATGTCCATCACTATTAAACGTAATAAATCTTAGATGCAGCATATGAAATTTTAAAGCAAACTCGATGCGATAACATATACCCAATACAATAAAATGGGACAAAACAATTAATTAGATCAAGAGTAATTTTATGGTAATTATATTTGATGATTACATTTACGTACCAATTGATATGTGATCTCATATAGAGTACTTATGTCATCTTATGAGTTAACTATTTATTTTTAACTATGTTACCAAATATGATTATTATAGTATTATTGATTAATTAGACCGGTCATTTTGAACGAATTATAGAGAAATTTTGATACAGAGCTTATAAGCTTCTTTTCTATGAAAGCTTACGATCGTCAAAAAGCTAAAAGGTGATAGTAGAGGCATGTCCTGCCAACGTTGGCATATTAGTCTCGAAAGACCCATGTTCGATTGGAAACAACCCATTGAACAAGGCTCATCGCTTTGTCATTACACAAGCTGATTTTTGACCAAATTCTATCGTTTAAGCATTGAAATTCGTAATTTTTCCTTTTTTTAAAATTTTGAGAAGCGAGAATAAGGTATCAGGAACAACTGGTTTTACTACGGGACAGCTTATGTTTTAGTAATAACAATTTTTAAGAATTTTCTTTTTAAGTACTATTTATTTTGACACGTTTCTTTTGTGCTTTTAGTATCCAAATTTGGCCTTGAGTTAAATTTTTTATTTATCCTAATTTTTTTCTAATTTCTAATTTGGTAGGATTGTAATGTCTAATTGATGGTTCCCCATTAGATTAGGATTTGGCCACTAGAAGTACTATGTAATAAGCCATAGGTCCACTCATTTGTTAAATAATAAGATTTATGTTATTGAGAGTTTTTTCGTTTATTGTGCTTATTATAAGAGAAAATATCTCTATTCAAGGGTACTTGTAAATTTCGTTGTAAGTGTTCTTCGCATCAAATACAAATTTAATTCAAGTCACTTAACACAATATATATATATATATATATATTGTTAATTTACTTTCTTTGCTTGTTTGAATTTTGGTTTTTTTGGGACATGAGGACATTGGTTGCCTTGCTTTGGCTATTACCTCTTGACTCCTTTTCAATGGGTCTCTCTCTCTCTCTCTCTCTCTCTCTCTCTCTCTCTTTGGGGCATTCCGACTGCCTGGGTCCTCAGCACCTCGTCTCTTTCTTCGCATAAAAGAAACGAGTGCCTATGCACAGTTTGAGATCATTCTTGGTATTTGATTTATGTATTTTTTATTTTTATTTTTATGTTTTTTCTGTTTTCTTGTCAGTTTTTTAGTTTCTCAGATGAAATAAATTTAAAAATACAAAACAAACTATTAAAAAAATTCACTAAGGACATAAATAGAAAAAATCAAATTTATTGGATTATTTTGTCATTTATATTTTTGATGCAGGAAGATATATCGGTTAGAGGAGCACTAACTCCGAAACCTACAAGTTTGCTTGAATTAGAGATACTTTCTCTAATAACAAATACGAATAAGAGAAAAACTCTCTAAAACTTATTATTAATCAACAATCGAATAACCCTACTGCTATTACATTGTATTTATAACGACCTAACCCTAATTGAATGGAAAAATCACCAATTAGGCAGCACAATTGTTTTTAAATTCAAAATTAAGAAGAATTTACCAAAACTAACACATTTGACTTAAGATCAAATTTGGACATTAGAAATATAAAGAAATGTGCCAAAACAAATGGCACTTAAAAAGAAGTTACCAGAAAAAAAATTATTACTAAAATAAAAATTTCTTAAAACGGAAAAATCGCGGTTTTTAGGGCTTAAACGATGGAATTTGACTGGAAACTGGCTCACGTCATAGCATAGTAATGAGTCTTGTTCATTGGGCTGTTTACAATTAGACATGGGCCTTTCGAGGCTAATTTGACACCGGCAGGCCGCGCCTCTACTATTACTTTTTAGCTTACTCACGATCGTAGGCTTACATAACAGTGAAGCCCATGAACTCTATATCATCCTCCTTGACTTAAAAGAATTCGCCCTCGAATTGGAGTCTTCATCAAAAGAGACATCACCCCGGAATGGGATCAAGTGTTTCACATTAAATACGTCTGAGGTACGGATGGAACTCATATGCTTTAATCTGAAGGCATTTGAATTAATCTTCTGGATAATCTCCATTGGGCCAATTTTTTGAGTGGCCAGTTTGTTATATTCCTCGACTGAGAATCTATCCTTAGTGAAAACAGCATATACAAAGTCACCAACTTCGAATTTGACAAAGCGCCGCTGCTTATCACCTCGCTCCTTATAGCTGGCAATGCTTTCTTCCAACTTTAGTTGTGTGGCCTTATAAACAAGGTGCAACTGATTAATAAAATTCTCCACTTTGACATGGACTTGTTTTGGATCAGGAATAAGTGCAAGATCAATGGGGGAACACGGGATAATTCCATACACAATCCGAAAAGGACAGAGACCATTGCTACAATTAACTGAATGGTTAAAGGCAAACTCTGCTTGGCATAATTTGAGATCCCACATCTTGATATGGTCTTGAACTAAGCTTCGCAATAGCTTACCCAATGATCGATTGACCACTTCAATTTGATCGTCAGTTTGAGGGTGATAGGTGCTACTGTAATCCAATTTTGTATTAGCCATCTTTCACAGATAGCGCCAAAAGTGACCTAAAAAGCGCGTATCCCTGTAAGAGACAATGGAATTAGGTAACCATGCAACTTGCAGACTCATTGAAAGTACAGTTGGGCCACCTTCACCGCATTGGTTGTCTTCTTGCATGGTATAAAATGGGCCATCTTGAAAAACTAATCCACCACAACATATGTTGAATCATGGCCGTGTTAGGTACAAGGGAGACCCAACACAAATCCATGCTGATGTCAAACCCTAGTTTTGTAGGAATTGGCAGAGGCATGTACATGCCTACATTAGTAGCAACTCCTTTAACACCTAGCAAATATGACAGCCCTCCACGAATTTGTAGATTTCTCTCATCATAGAAGGCCAATAGTAAGATGCGGCTATCAATTCATAGGACTTGTCCCTCCATACATGGCCTTCATTATGCAACTTTTTTATGATTTATAACCTTATACTGGAATCTAGAATGCTCAATTGGTTCCCTTTGAAAAGTAAGCCATCTTGAATGTGATAATCAGATACTGTTCCACCGGACAGGCTAGCTAATATATTGGAAAAGAATGCATAAACCACTAATAATTCTTAGAAACTATCAAAGCCAAGTACCTTCATTCGCATAAGTGTAAGAAAAGAAGCTCGGTGGCTAAGGGCATTAGCCACTCAATTTAAGGCCCTAGACTTATGCTTGATAATGAATGAGAACTGTTAGACGTAAGCGGATCAGTTGGCATGTTGGTCGAACAACTTGTCTTGGCTATTAAGATGCTTCAAAGCTTCGTGATTTGAATATACGACGAAATCATTTTGAATCAAGTAGTGATACCAATGCTTGAGGGACTGTATGATCGCTAAGAATTCCACATCATAAGTGTTATAGCTCAGTTTAGCGCCATTCAATTTTTCACTGAAGTAAACCACATGTCTGGAATTTTGACTAAGAACAGCTCCAATCCCGACCTTCGATGCATCACAATGTAACTGAAAAGGTTGTGAAAAATCTGGTAAACTTAGTACTAAGGCGGAAGTTAGCTTCTGCTTGATCTCTTCGAAGGCTTTAGATGCTTCTTTTGTCCACGTAAACTTGCCTCTTTTTATGCAATAAGTTATAGGAGCCATAGTGGTGCTGAAATGGGGAATGAATCGACGATAGAAACCTGCCAATCCATGGACATTGCATATGTCAAAGAGAATCTTTAGCTATGGCCACTACCTGACTGCTTCGACCTTAGATTCGTCCACCGAGATTGTTTCCATGGAAATAATGTGATCAAGAAATAAAGCACGATCTATCATGAAAACACACTTTTCGGTAAAACTTCCCTAATATGCTGCACATGTAAATCTGAAGTGGGCACTATATATACGGGCATCATCAAAGTAAACAACTGTAAATTTACCTATGAACGGTCGCAACACTTGATTCATCATATGCATGAAGGTGCTCGCCGCATTTGACAACCCAAATGGCATCGTAAGCCAGTCATAAAGACCCTCCCGAGTCTTGAACGCTGTCTTCCACGCATCACCCGGTCTAATCCGAATTTGGTGGTACCCGCTCTTCAGATTTAGCTTGGAGAAGACTTTAGCTCCTGTTAATTTATCAAGCAAATCATCCAGTCTGGGAATTAAGAAGTGATACTTGACAGTGATCTTGTTAATGGCCCTAATATCAACACACATCTTCTGTGTGCCGTCTTTCTTTGGGGTGAGCAGTACTGGGATAGCACAAGGACTGATACTTCCTTAATAAATTCCTTAGATAGTGACTTTTCCATTTGCCTTCGTAACTCTTCTTGCTCCTTTGGGCTCATTCGGTAATGGGGTCGATTGGGCATATTTGAACTTGACACCAAATCAATCTAATGTTATATGTCCCGCAATGGAGGCAACCCAACTGGAAGTTTTTCAAGAAATACATTTGCAAATTCTATCAATAATGGTTCAAAAACTTCTGGCACTGCTCCTTGCTGGTCATCTATAGGATCTTCCTCGGCTACTAACACAAAAAAACATCTTGGTGTCGGAGATCTCCTCCTCGAATTGTGCCCATCTCAGAAGATTGGCTCCCTCTCCTGCCGTTGGCTTGGGTATAACCCTTTTAGTTGGTAACAACACGATCCTGGTATTATTGAATAGCAAACTGTAGGTGTTACCTTGACCTTCATGCTTGACATTACAATCATACTACCACGGCCTACCTAATAAAAGGTGAGATGCATCCATAGCAACGACGTCACACCACACTTAGTCCTTATATTTAGAACCAACAGAGAAAGAAATCAAACACTATTTTGTAACTTTTACCTCATTTCCTTTCTTAAACTACCCCAATTTGCAGGGTTTGGGATGTTGTTCCATCTTTAACCCCAACTTTCGGACTGCCTCATCAAATACCTCATTCTCACAGCTTCCTGAATCAATCATGAAGCAACACACCTTCCCACCAATGGTGCAGGTAAGTAGGAAAATATTGTTGCACAGCCACAAGTCCCAATTAGCCTCCCGAGGAGTTAAACAAACTCGTCAAACAACCGAAACGGGTCCTTGATCTTTAGTAACCTCCCCTTCCTCTTCTTTGTAGTTTGGGAGAAAATTCGAGTCGCACTATGGGGCCTGCTCAGTTTGGTCTCCAGTTGGTTCATCTGTCTCTAAGAATAAAGCTTTACCAGGATTATTACTCTTTTGACAATCTGTAGCACAATGTTCGGGTTCACCGTACTTGAAACAACGCATGCCACTAACAGCTGCATTATAGGGTTGTGGCGCTACTATTTTCACTATTGGTGGCATGTGTACAGTTCTATTTTAGGAATTAGGATTTTCTACAGTATGGTTAGAACTACTCCAATTACCAATAGCAGTCCTTCTACCAAATTGCTTCTCTAACTATAAGGCTTTCTGATGGGCCTTCGACACTGAATATAGATCAAATAAGTTGAGAGTGTCTTCGAATTGCTGACGTAGTCTGCCAATATATCGTGACATTAACTACTCCTCAATTTTGGATATATCATACCTGACTAAAGTTGAAAAAACTATGTAGTATAATGATCTAAAGAGTGTGCTCTTTGACTCAAGTTTTGCAACCGCTGATACATCAATCAAGAGTAGTTATGGGGTAAAAATGTAGCACGCATGTGCTTTTTAAACTTCTCTCATGAATTGATTTTTTGTTTACCTTTCCTGGTTCTGTTCAACTTAACTTACTGCCACCAAGCAATAGCTCTGCCTCAAAATTTAGTAGCTACCAACGGAACCCGTTTGTCATCGGGAGCCTCCTTGAACTCCAAGACCTTTTCGACAGTATCGATCAAATCAAAAAACTCCTCTTACATCAAACCCCCTTAAAAACTCAGGGATTTCGATCTTCAGACCAACTTCCCAGCATCGGGAATCATGGTTGTTAACCACAAATTCCTTGCCCCTTCCCCTCGACTGGTGGTCAACAAAATGGTTGGTGGCTGAATCGTCATCCGAAACCTCTTCCTCCACAACGGGACGTCAATTTGGATGACGATTACGAGGTAGAACGACGGTAGTTAAGGCAGCCATCTACTCCGTTAATGTAGCAATGGACTCTTTGATGCTGGTTATTCGTTCCTCCGCTTGGGCTTCTCATGCAGCGTCATCTTGCTCATACACCTCATCAACAACGGTGAATCTTCCCCTCCTCCCCTATTTACAACAGCACCAAGTGCCATGATTAGGACTCGAACAAGGCTTTAGCTCTAATACCAACTGATGCAGGGAAACGTATCAACTAGAGGAACACTAACTCTGAAATCTACAAGTTTGCTTAAATTAGAGATACTCTCTCTAATAACATACACGAATAAAAGAAAAACTCTCTGAAACTTATTATTAATCAACAACCTATTAACCCTATGACAATTACATTATATTTATAACGATCTAACCCTAATTGAATTGGAAAATCATCAATTAGGCAGCGCAATCTTTTCTAAATTCAAAATTAAGAAGAATTTACCAAAAATAAAAAATTGGACTTGGGGTCAAACTTGGACGCTAGAAATATAAAAAAAACGTGCCATAACAAATGGCACTTAAAAAGAAGCTACTAGAAAAAAAAATTATTATTCAAACAAGAGATTTCTAAAACGAAAAAATAGCGATTTTTGAGACTTAAACGATGGAATTTGGCCGAAAATCACCTTACATCATAGCATAGCAATGAATTTTGTTCGTTGAGCCGTTTCCAATCGAATATGGGTCTTTTGAGGCTAAACTTCTGCGGGTCGCGCCTCTACTATCATTTTTTAGCTTGCTGATGATCATAAGCTTTCATGAAAGAAAAGTCCATGAGCTATGTTTCAATTTTTCTATTTCTTGCTTAAATTATTTTTTTCAATTGGTCTCATTAGTGAAATCAAAATTATTCTTTTAACGATCTATTAATATGAATTCTGCAATACAAATAAAAAATTCTTAATTTTAAAAAACAACATTAGAAAACCTCACATATTTCCTAATTCAGTTTGAACCCAATTTAGTCCAAAATAACAGACAAGCTTAGAATTTTGTTAATTATGAAGACAAAAGGGCTTGTGAATCTAATCCACACTTAAATTTAATAGTTTGGGATTGCTGATTGAAGGTTGTGGGTTACCAATTGAAGGGTTCAGGTTGTCGATTGAAGGTCTCGGGTTACTAATTGAAGGTTTCGGGTTACTGATTAAAGGGATTCACGGGATAGCACTCATGCAGTCGCGCTTAAGCGCCTCGCTGCGCTGCTCCTAATGTGAGTTTCTTTCCCTAAAGTTTTGTTCCGTTTCTTTTGATTTGTTGAGAGGAAGTTTTGGCATGTGTTCAATTGCTTAAATGAAAGTTGGATAATGGATTGCGTACACCTTCGGAGGAACCCAATGATTTCGATAGTTTTTGGTTCAAACTTGTGGCAGTTCGAGTTTGTGTCTTCTTTGATTAGTCTGATTCAGGGCTTTCTTGTTTAGATGTTTGTGTTGGGCAGGGAGGAGTGAGTTTGGATGCTATTTTGCTTAGTTTTTGTTGGTTGTTTTTGAGTGGCACAAACTTATCTAGTGTAAGAGGCATGTCATTGTTATTTCAATCGTGTGTTGGTACGGGAGAGCAAGTAAAGGTAAAAGATAACCAGATCTAAACAATATCTGTGGATAAAAGATAACCAGATCCAAACAATAGTTGGTTGAGGGGTATATTCAATAAATGCGGGAAGGTATTAGATGCTTTCGTCTCATGAAAATGTAGAATGTCAACAAATACAAGGTTTGGGTTAGTATGATTTTAATCGATCAAGGAGGCAAATATGACCATCCAAAAGTATGACGGAGCATGGCTTGGGTGTTTCAAGATAAAAATCTCAAAAGCTATTTATTGAATGGACAACAGAAGGGAATGTAAAGGAGAAGCCAGATTGAACCCCTTTTTGAGGAATTCCAACTCAGTTACATTCTTTACTTAGGAAAGCCTCTACCATTTCATGGTTCTATGCCTAGGTGGTTGCTGTTAATCACTAAAGGCAAGAACAAAACTACAAAGAGCTAATTATAGCAGTAGAGGAGAAAGAATGGTTAAAGACTTGCATAGTTGGCATAGCCAAAGATTGGAGAATGATGCATGGCATTTAAGAAGCCATAAGAAGGGAGCACGTTCTAGATATATTTGTGAAACCATTGGGGGCTGTAAGGTCTTATTGGAATTCCTATTAGTTGAGGATAAAAAGGCCTATTGTGATGGAGCAAAAATCAAGGTTAGAGTCATGGTTTGAAGTGCTATACGAGAAGAGTGTGGCTAAGTGTTGAAGGGGTACTACTAAATGCTTGGAATGTCGACACTTTCAAGATGATTGGGAAAAGATTTGGAGATGTTTTCTTTGTTGATGCTAACACATCTTTGAAAAAATTCTTGGAACGAGGCTAAGTGTTGATTTCCACGGAGGCATCAACAAGGATAGATGAACTTTGTCCTCTCATGATAGGAAAATCTTTATATAACATTCATGTTAGCTCAAAGACTTTTTAATTAGATTTTGATAATTTTAATAATTTATTTTTCTAGTTAAATTGATTTAAAAAGATTTTATTTTATTATTTCTGAAAAGGAATGTGTTGACACTTTATGACTAATGAGTCGACACCTTAAGCCATTTGTGCTGACTTTTTACATCAAATGAGTTGATATTCAGCGTTTTTGTAAAGAACATTTTGTGTCGACACTAATTGATAATTGGGTAGACACCTTAAGGCAAAGTATACTTGAAATTCTCAAGTGTGTCGACACAAATAAAATTTAGGGTTAACACCTTAACTACTTTGCTTCAAATGTTTCAGGAACTCAGATGAGTCGACACCAGATGATTTTGGGTCGACACCTTTAGTATTGAACCGAGATTCATTTTGGGTTTACACCAAAGTGTTTTGAGTCGGCACCAAATGGTCCTTCGGGTTCTAGACTTCAGGTTTTTGGGTTGATACCAAATTCACATGAGTCGACACCAAAACACCTTCCGAGAAACAAAATGAGTCAACACCAAAGAGAAATGGGTCGACACTAGAGCTACAAGACATTTTTTGATTCCAAATCAGAAAGGGTCAACACCAAAGTTTTCTGTGTCGACACAAATGTTCCCTTTAAAAATAAGAACTTTTGGGTTAACACCAAACGAAGTTAAGTTGATACCAAAACAAATGAAACTGTCTGAAAGTCTCTGAGTCGACACCAAATGAAGATGAGTTGACTATAAAAGTCCCAAGGTTGACTGAAACTTTTTGAGTCGGCACCAAACGACATTGAGTTAACATCAAAGTCTCACTTGAAAATCTGAAGAAATTCATTAAGTTGGCACCAAATGATTCATAAGTCGACACCATTGTGTGGGTGAGGTAAAAGCAAAAATTAGGTCGACACCAATGAAGAACTGAGTCGACACAAGCACTTGAAGAACTAATTCCTAAATATTTCGTGTCAACACAAAATGGCTTTGAGTCGACACCTGCGACAGGTTTCAAATCTCGCGCTGATTCCAACGGTTAGATGTTAAAGCATTAATTACCTCCACTAACCCACTAACGGTCATTTACTTCAAATGGCAATATAATGAGTTAATTTTTAGAGTTTCAAATCTCTAGACACTATTCTATTGCTCAAAATCGAAAGCTCAAATTCTTGAGAAAGAATTTACTGCTCTTTATACTCCTCCAGCCGTTTCTTTCTTTATTGCTCATTTATTTCTAATTATTTGTAAAGAGAGTGAGTTAGTGAATTTTTTATTCTCTCATTTATTGTAATAGAGGGTGAGTCACCCTTAATCCTTTAAGAGAGTGAGTGTTCCTCTTTAAAGAAGAGCTCAAGTTAGTTTAGAAAAAACAGGGGTTGTTTTATAGAAACTACTTGAGGCTGTAAAAGACTTTTGATTGCATCTGTGAAGTATTCGATTCTAGTGGATATTCTCAAGGGGAGTCTTGAGGAGTGGACGTAGGTTTGGAAGAAGCCGAACCACTATAAATCTTGGTGTCTACTTCATTTTCTTTTTCCCAAACCTCTTTAATTTTCTTATTACTTTATTACCTACTAATTTGCTTGTAAAGTTAAAGGGTTTTATAGAAAATTTTTAAAATTGTTATTATTATTTTAAAACCCAATTCACCTCCCTCTTGAGTTTCCTAAACTAACAATTGGTATCAGACTTTGGGCTCATGTTTTTGACTTTATCATCTAAGAGTTTCTATACCAACCACTAATATTGAAGCTATTCAGTCAGAAGGTCAGTCCACTAATAGACTTCCTTTGTTCAATAGAATAAATTACAATTATTAAAAGGCAAGAATGAGAATCTACATTTAACCCGTAGACTTTGACCTTTAGAGGATTATTATAAATATACCCAAAAGATTTTCAAGATTGTTGAAGGGACATCTGTCCCTAAACCTGAGAGTGAATAGAATAAGACTAATATAAGATAGATACAAAAAAAATGCTAAGCTTATAAACCTTCTTTATTGCTCTCTTGACCCAAATGAGTTCAATAGGATCTCCACCTGTGACACTGCTAAGGAGAATTAGGATAGACTTGAGGTTATCCATGAGAGAACCAACCAAGTCAAGGAATCTAAAATAAGCATGCTTGTTCATAGTTATAAATTGTTTAAAATGAAGTATGATGAAACTATCTCTGAAATGTTCACTAGATTCATTAATACTATCAATAGACTAAAATCTCTTAGTAAGATTTATTCTAATGCAAAGATGGTGAAAAAGATCCTAAGATGAATGCCTAAAAGTTGTGAAGGTAAAGTCATCGCCATTCAAGAAGCATATGATCTCACTACTCTTAGCTTGGAAGAGCTTCTTGGTTCACTCATGACTCATGAGATGAATATCAAGATGGATGATGAAGATGATAGCAAAAAAAAAAAAGGAATTGTAGATACTCCAATTTGATTCCACCGAATCTTAGGGTTATTCGGGTTAGTCTGATGATGAAAACCAAGTGGAATGATGTCTCTAAACAATCCCTAGGAAGCAATCCAAATTCATCCGTGAAATTGAACCACAAGATCATAGCCTTGAGGTCGCAACCTTCAAACCTTGTGACCTAGTTGTTCACTGGTCCAAATAATTCACCCACAACCTTTGAATCTCGCAACCGTTTTGTTGATTGTTGCGACCGCAAGGTGAAACTCTAAGAAACCCTAAATTTTGTTATGGTCGCAACCTTTATCCTCACGATCGCAACCTTTAAAGGTGGCGACCACAATCTTTGTGAGCCCAATCTGAGCTTTGAACGTGGCAGCACCTCATTAGTTGGCATGCTTTATATAAACGTACATTTGAAACAATTTTAAAAGACCTTTTTTAGCTGACATTAATATACTGCTGCTCTAACAAATATAATTCAAGTACACCGACACTTTATCGTACTCCCGACTCATACTTCGATCCATATTATTGCTCGGTTTTGATTTAGATACTAGAATTGGACTGCTTCTCGAGGATTGGACTAATGATTCAACATTTCATGACTTGAGGACTCCTCTGGATAGTCGCGTTTCAGATGTTCTACTTATCACGTCCCAAACTCTGGGTCACGCGAAAAGCCAATGAACACTGCCCAATACAAACGGATGAAAACCATAAAGCCCAAATGAGGCTAAAATTTTTGAAAAAACGTACAACCGATGGTTTATTTGATTTAAAAGAGTGGTCCCAAAAGATTACGATTTCGGTCCCACAAGCTAAGCCTTTAAGAAAAACAAAATATATATTTTGGATAAGAAAATCTTTTCGTCTTTAAAGAAGCTTAGGCCGTTCCAAAATTGCCTTTGAAGTACAAGAGTTTGAATGAAGTATAAACCATTTGAAAACTCCGTTTGTAAACCGTTGCACCAACGAACGAAATACGTAGTAAGAAACTACAAAAAATAATAACCAACTCATGGTTCTCTTGAAAGCATAAAACATACATACATCGGCCCACAGCCATAAGAAAAACATATGCATTATAGCATGTTATAATCCAATATGAGACATATACTGAAAGGTATAAATTACCTAACAAAGACCAAACAACAGGGTCTTGTCAACAGCCACCTCTGGGCACCTCAAAGTCAACCTACATGACCACGTTCTTCTGAAAAAGGTTTTACACAAATCTCATAACGTGAGTCGAAACTCAACAGAAACAGACTATAAAGCCGTAAAGCATGATATGCAATCACATAGCATAAAGACTCAACCATAAGAGCTAAAAAGGTTTTCCATCCCAAAATCACAATTTTTCCATTAGGCTAACACGAGCCTCAAAACGGTTTTACTTCATAAAATTCCACGTTTTCCATCATTACAACCATGCATATCAATAATGCAAATAACGTTTTCACAACTAAAGAAAAGCAGTAACCAAAGCGTTATTTTCCACTCGGACCACACAGCCGAGAACAAAACGTTACTTTCCCACTCGAATCACACAACCGAGGAAAACAAAACGATAAAATGATTCCTATGTACCGACTCTGTCAACTCAAGACAAAGGCAATAACTATAGACTCCTGCCCATTACTTTAGTCCTGAACCACTTAAAGCCTGCTCGGTAATGACAAGTTCTATATGGAGTTATAACAATACAAACCACTTAGTTTACGGGACCAAAACCCGAGGGCACTAAGCACCCACCACCTCGTTTACGGGGATTAACCTGAAGGCACGTAGCGACCTACTCTGCGCACGTTTCTGGACTTTCACCGATGAGCACTACAGGTTCACATCAGCACACACACTGTCACGGCACATCTATAAAATTATTTTTTTAAAAATTATTTAAAATAGTTATACATCACATGTATAAAAGAGATCCAGTGGCCCACCGCCACATCATCCATCAACATGGAGATCAAACAAAATTGAAAACCTGTTTCCATCAAAATATTTAAAAAGTTGAGGCTCAACCCCGAGGGTTAGTTCTAAACCTCCCAAACACGTTTTTTTCAAGATTTTCAAAAATCTTCCATTTTTAAAATCACATTTTCAAAAATGAAGAATATCCACAAGTCCACATCATGCAATAAACTAAGAAAAAACGCAAAACATGTTTTTTATCCAAACAAATATGGTTTAAACACAAAATATGACATTCTAGTAAACCACGGGCTCTTGGAACTCACTCCGATCTCAAAACTCTCCTTCTCACACAAGGAAGAAAAGGGTTGACACCAACAGAAAAAGAGTCGACACAAACAGAAAAAGGTGTCAACACAGATAGAAAATGTGTCAACACAACTAGCGAAGGTGTCGACACAAATAGCCCAGGTGTCTACACAAACAGCAACAGAATACTCAACCCCAATAAAAGGAAAAAAGGGTCGACACCAACAGAAAAGGTGTCGACACCCAAAGCAAAAGGTGTTGACACAAATAGCTAAAGGTGTCGACACAAAAGAACAGAGAGTTTAAACGTAACAGCCACAACGTGATCAACACCATAGAAGGAAAAAGGGTTGACACAAATAGGAAAATGTCGACACAAATGGAAAAGTGTCGACACAAACAAAAAAATGTGTCGACACAAAAAAATCAAAATTCTTAAATTTGGGAACAAGCTACTGGCGATGGTAAAAAACAAACCCAAGTGCCAAAAAAAGCCTCTTAACCCCAAATTAAACCAACCAACACCTCATTTTCAACCCATGGGCATACATAAACCCAAAACAACAAAGATACACCGAAAAGAAAGTCTCAAACCCCTTTTCATCCAACCAAAATCAACCAAAAGCGATTTTGAACCAAAATCTAACTTTTTAAAACATAAACTAACTTTTCATGTATTTTTAAACGGTAAAAATATATATAATTGCACGTAGCACCCTTTAAAGACAAGATAGTCTAAGATTCTACATCATTGAGTTAAAAACTCGACACCTCAAACTCTGTGAAAAACAAATTTCGTCAAAACAAAATTCCGTTTGAATGATCGCATAACCCTCGACAAGAATATTAAGGATCCGCTACCCGATCACCAAAAACAAAGCCTGAGCCCCAAGAAATGTTGAGAGAAGGCAGAGATTTTTATTTGGAAAAGAAAACTTAACCTCCCAATTTTGGAAAATATCTCCACCAAAATATCTAAGACTAGAAATTTATAGGCCACGAAAAATATCTTTTTTTTTAAAACCTCACACCACAACTCCCAACGATCCCGGTAACCAACCCAACATGTATTTCTAAGCTCGAACATGTATAAAACGCACATAAAGATGCTATTGTAAAAACAATAAACAACACATCGAAATGTTACAAAAATTAAAAAGGGTCAGTGTCTCACAACTCTCCCTCTTAAAGGAATTTTGTTCCCGAGATTCAATACTGAAACTCAAGCCAACACCAGCTCATCAACCATCAATAATCTCTGATGCAAACCCAGCAATACCGCACAATAGTAGAAATGCCCCAACAACTAAAATCCCAAACCTATCGTCACATAAGGTAAACACGACTTTGAAGATTCAACTTCCATACAAACTACTCGCGCAGGCGAGTCCCACCGACATTACTATCATCCATGAAACCCCAGATCAAAATCTAACTCACACTGCCAAGCTTGGAAACAGAACTTTCGCTGAACACAGGCCACTCTGGCGACAAACGCATCACACGAGACCAATCTACCATGGTACTTGATTCCAAACACTCTCTACTCCCGGATATAGAGACTATCACCATCGGTCTCATGGCCACATACCGGCTCAATCATACCTTATAATGCACATCAAGGACTATTTCTACAAGTCCAAACACATGACGGTAAAACCTGACATCAGTCACACGAAGTCACATACTTCACGCAAAAACTTTACTCAAGTTCTGACGATCACCAAACAACCACCGACTTTAATACCACATCATTACCTTGCTGATGCTAACAACGACACTACGTAGCTGACACGACACCTATCCACGAGTAATAACACAAACATCCAACTCCAGAAAGAAGCTCACTTAACTCACCTGCAATACCAAGGAACACGTTGCATGTCAACCTTTGTCTCACCTGAAGAAACACAAGATGATACACCATTGTCTGGGACAAGGTTCCACACAATCGAAAACTAATCTGGTATCACAACCACAAAGTCACCTGACCCCAACGAGTCACTCGACCAGACACGTCATGTAGACGGAACATCTCATAGGTATCCAACAACCTACACCATCCCAATCATGTCTCCCATGCAATAGCAAGTCCCTACACTTCTCAATGTCTCGCCATCAGATCACTGTTACCAAGACTACAGATCCATCTCAAATCACATAGGATCACCGTCATCTGACAAAGCAAACATGATAACCATCAGCCAACATCAACCCCAACGCAGAACACATACATCAATTCCTTGAGTCCATAATAGCAAAATATTCGAACTCAAGACACTAACCAAGACTTACCTCTTATACTTAGCAATTTCCTCATATACAGAACTCATCACGGCCCTCATGTTCCCAACCAAACAATCACGTCGGTCCGAACAGGCCACACTAACCAAGATTCTTCAATCATTGCATCCTTTCTGACTCGTACCTTAGCTTACTCTTGGGACCACCATCCGAACAAACAACAGTTATGCCAAAGCATAACATTTACCATAGTCGATAACCACTACTCGACTCTAAGAACTCTGAACAGCACGAAACACCAAGCAGGACCCGAATCCAAACTCACAAAAGTCTATCAGAAACCCAACATATGCATATCACAACTGCACTGTTCTGACAAAATTCTCACTCTACCAAGAGCTAGAAGTACAACCATACCCACACAATCCAGAAGAAGCCGCACACAACGGTTAACAATCCTCAGCTGATCACTGTAGAAAAGAACTCTCCGTCTCAACATCAACTCCCTTGTCTACAAGAATAAGTATTCCTGGTCTACCAACTCGACCCCACGGGGAACATAACCTAAATCTAAATCGATTAAGATTTTAACATCTGCATCCAACCAAGATGAATAACTCTCTTCGTCTAGAGAAATAGAAAGGGGTCAACAAGGAACCATGACCCAATCTCGGTGTACTCAATACTCATCAACACTTGGCCCCTATAGAACTCGGTAAATCTTACCTCAAGGCCACATCGACCACAGTCAAATAGCTGCTGTTAACCACGATCACGGTACTTAGACCATCTGCTATACCAAGCTCTCAACTCTTCGGTGTCATTTGAACACATACGAATACCATCAATCCGCATACCTTGTACAACATATCCCATAGGATTACAAGAACATCACTAACCGTGCATGGAGACACACGTCAACATTCCATTGCACTAAAACCTCACTCTACCAGGTCGTGCTTACTCACCTAACTCCTACTAGGCAAATCACAACTACGCCACGGCCTCGAGCCCACTGCCCACGCAACTCACATAGAAAGCGCACGGCACAATAAAAAGGAAACCCAATCCTAGAACCCTTCATCCAGAGTTACCGAGAACTCCCTTAACCATGCAGACACTTTTCGCACTTTCGCTCTCGAAGCACACATCGATCACAGGCCTCGTAACCTACGATTTCTCACCTATCACCCCAGGCTAGCCAAATCATACAGTACATTGCTGAACCTTATTACTCCACACTTCATTCAGCACTAAGCCAACCACATGCACCCAGCACGGTTCCCAAACATGATCTCTTAATCACTAGGATAACAACTGGACCATGAACTTGCATTCTTATAGGAATCCTACAGAACTAATACTCGTCGTATGTTAGAACCATAACCTGAACCCTTACACATTCCAACACAACTGCGATCCACGCTCTTCTCAGCATATCGACAACTCATACTCGATCCCATATCCTCGAGCTTACTCACTCGTAACTCAATTCTCAAACCTCAATAAGGTATACCACTTCCAAGGTCAGCAGACACTATTCTAACTACCAACAACATTCTACTACCAGGGATATTTCTAAAACCACACACGTTCTGTTATCTCAACATACGCCCAGCCAAGGATTAGCATGCTCCCATCCACTATGTTTTCGTCTATACCCCATCCTGAGTGTACAGCTCATGACATAACATGGCTCAAGATGTACCTAATCCATCATACGGCCAAACCATGTACACCAAACCCTAATCGAAAGGGATTATCACGATCCACTGATCTATCCACTAATCTAGTCATAACAACTGATTCCCATGATCTCTGACACTCCATTGCCCTTACTTATAAGGCCATTCATAACACAATTCTAACCTCCAATAGTATACTCTCTAGAGGAGTCAGCTATCCAAGCCAAAGCCATCAACCATGCTTCGACTACACCTGAATAAAACTCTACTCATGCAAACACTCAACGGTTTGCCAATCAATGCCAACTTCACTCGGCTAAACCCAACTCACTGACGAGTTTCACAGCATACCAGGCGATCGACGCTCAACTCATAACCTTACCTCTGTAACTAATAGCAACTGAGTTGCACATCCAAGACCTAAACCACGGTCTCGTCGTCTCGAAGGGTATACAGGTTATATATAAGGGAAAACATGAAACACGACAACCTAGGTCGATTTATCAATTTACTTCTAACACATACCATATAATCATGCTAACACATAGCCACAACGATTATACAGACACAACACTGATACCGAGAAGAATTGATAAGAATGACTCGTCACTTTGGATGACCTACTTAGATTCCTTGCTAGAAATCACGTCCGCGAAACGCGTTTCTAACTTGGCTCCCAAGTTTGTTAATCCAAACGCCCGAAGACAAGACTATTCAATCCTAAGGTCCAACCTCCATACTCACATATACAAATCAAGCTACCATCTAAACACAGGCAACCAAGCACACACGCATCTTTCCTTACAAGGTATGCACCCTCTTCCCACGACTCATAGGTATTCGAATCCAGATCTCTGATACCAAGCTGTCATGCCTCAAATTCTAGGTCACGGAAAAAGCCCACAAACAACCTGTTACGGTTGGTATACTGAAAACCATATTTTTAGTATTTAATTTTATTTTTTTAATAAAATTAATTTTTCTATTTTATGAGAATCTTTATGAGTAATATATGTATATCATTTCTTTGATATGCATAGATGTTCGATATTCTACATAGTATTTAATCTGGTGTGTAGAGTACAGCTTACGCATAGAAGCTCAAATTTTAGGTTCTTACAGAATATAAGTTTTATGTTCACATTTTAGATGAAAATAGACATACCATCGGTACGACTATAATACAGAGTTTTAGTATGCATGTCTTGGTTATGGGGAACAGATAATAGCGTCGTCTATTATTCCAACTCTCTATACTAGTACACTTTGTGTGTATTGAACGGGACATTTGGGGTTATTAATTTTATACTGATTATATAAATTAATTCACACCCCAAGGTTATTATGAATAATGCTTATCCTCTTAATCTTGAAATAATTATTGATTTGCATATATTTAATATTCGTTGTTTTGATTCATTAGAGGGTGCGATTTTATATGGGTCTATATTTTTGGTGAGTTAGATAGCAGTATTATTTATATGGCAAATATTAATTGTTGACGAAATTCACGTCCTGAAAGATTTGGATTGACGATACCCCCTTAAGAAAACTTATAAGTTTTGATCGAGCCAAACTCTACAGGTGGATTTGATTATTCGGCGGTCAAATAAGTTAAGCGAAAGGGTTTACAGAATATTAAGATACTGATTAAATTAAATTATCAGTAATTAAATTTAATTGGCGGATATCAGGTGTGACGCCCCATCCTCCGGACACGTCGATACATACATAAATATAAACATAGGGATATACTAGCCATACATTCATATTTACATACGATAGTTATTACATTATAAACAAGTTTTGAACTATCCAAAATTACATAATTATTATAGTTTCACCGAGAAAATTTTAAAATCGCTACGCATGGGAAAAACTATATGTAAGAACAAAAGTAGAGATCTTGATTCCTCAGAATGCATCAGTTAGATCCATGTGCTCTTAGAATTCACCTTGTCCTTCCAACTCTTCTGCTCCCTTAGGGATGACTTCCTCAAAGAACTCCTCATCACCTGTGGCACGAATGCCATGAGCTAAGGCCTACAAGCAAAACACTCTAACCTTCAACCTAATTTCACGGCACAAAATTCACCGCAACACATACCATATAACACCCAGTACAGTTTATAGTCAAGGAGACAGACAAATTTATGATAGGATAGCAGATGAGTGAATAAATATGCGTGTATAAAATGCAGATACCCAACCCAACATACACCCAGATTATAACAGGAATTCCACATTGAAAATCACCAGAGTAAACTTGATGGTACTCTATTCACCAAACCTATTCTTGCCTTATTGCGAATAGTAACCACTTACTTGGCGTCATGCCACAGCTGTTTTACTCAATGGCAACCGCGTGGAGTGGCCAATAACATCCTTATTTCAAATCCTGGCCAACATTATATGCACACAAACCCCACCTTAAGAACAAGAATGCTCATTTGGCATCAACCCAAAATCTAAATCATCAAACCAAAATGCTAGCGACGAACCCACGATACCCAACAATATCCATAAACCATTTCAAACACCGGGGACACGCCCAGAGTGTACAAGCCACAATCATCTTAAACACCAGGGACACACCCAAGATGTATAAACCAAAATATTTTTGAAAATGGCAACTAGAGATGCCCTAAACTTAGAATCAAGAACGACGATCTCAACACAGCCCATTCCAACAACGATTTGCACAGATGGACTTCAACAAGCCGGGATACAAATGACAATACTCATAATGTGTACCATTGATCTCAAGTGCAACAGTTTATAACATGTCATCAACTAGCATGGCAAGATTCATGATACAATTTGCAAAGCATAAAGCACAATTCTCAAAATATGATTCAAACATGATAGCATGAGTTCTAAATCATCATACATTTACTTAAGACACTAATCAAGTAATTCAATTCAATCATCATACAAAAACTCGGGTCTCATGGCAAAAGGTACTCAATCATACACTTAACAAATTCTAAGGTCAAAAGTCAAGTATTAAGTTAAAATGGCCGACAAGGTTTTGAGTTATCTAGACTTGGAATCAAGTTATATTTTTTATACACCATTTAGATAAAAATATTTCTTACAACTCTTATATTTAACGCCAAAACCAAATCCTAAGGTAAATGAGTGAACAATTCATATTAAGCAAAAATAGTTCAGCACTTTTCTCAAGATTTTATCAAAATTATGCTTATGTTGATCTTGGTTTTGGGATTTCATTTCAAGTCCAAATGAGCCCATATTTTAGTATATTCTAGTTTAACATGTTCCCTACAAGTTTCATGTTTAGAGATAAGGGTAGTTTTAAATAAATTAGACTTTTCGACCATTTTAAAAAGTAGGTTCTGTCAGCCGCAAAAACTTAGCAAAGCCGATTTTGGATAGAGAGTTTGAAACGGTTTTGGGATATCATCCCAAGGCTTTAAGGTCTGATTTGTGGACAGCAAATACTTTAATATGTTAGATACAATGTTTATCTAGACCACTTTTGAAATAGGTCACTAAAAATAAGAGTTTTGAGTTATATAAAAATATGTAACAGAATGTTCCTTGGGGGCTAAAACTCAACAGAGACTTTTAAAGGGGTTTGGACCTATCAAAACTTAATATTTTGTACTCATTTTTGGTGGGTAGATAGATATATATGTTATCTACAACTTTCATGTTTTGACCAAAGTTCGGATCTCATTTTAAAATAGAGTTTCCAAGTTAGTAGTGTTGACTGGTCGAAAAATGACACACTTTAGTAAAATTGCAATATCTTGAGTTCTAATTATGCAAATGAGTTGAAACTAACTTTGAATGAAATCTAACACAAAAATATAAATTTGTACATAAAGTACATGCTTAGATCAATTTTTTACATTGAGTTGTGACATTTCAAATCTCAGGGCAGAAATATCAAAGTTCTAAAAAATTAAGCATATTAGGGTTCAAGTCTTCTACTTATGTCATGTCAAATTTTTGTTCTATTTCTTTGCATGCTTGGGTTTTAAACTTTAATATCAAGACTCCAGCACCCTTAGAGGTAATCAAACTCAAAGATAATATCACACAACAACATCTCATATTATTCATAAACAAAATAGCCCCTAGTGTGTTACTACGACGCCTTTTCGGTTTGATTTCGGTTCTTGATTTCTAGATTGTTCAAAGGGATGTGTTGAGGGATATTTTAAGGAATCTTACATACAAAATTTAGATGTTTTAATTACTTGTTTTGAGAGATCGAAGAAGGGTAGAGGGTTGATATGAACTTAACTTTCGAAAACCTCTTCGATTTCTTCCTTTTCCATCATTTTTCTTCTTCAAACTCACTTTAACTCTCAAGATCAAGTGTTTCTAATTCCTCCCCCTCTCTTGGCCGAAAATTACATATGGAGAAGAGGGTGTTTGGTTCTCTTTATATAGGCAATGTCACGCCCTCGACTCGAAGCGCGTGATTCCCACTTAATAACCCAACTTTACAAAATAACCAAGGAGACTTCTCTATATAAAACTAAATTTTATGGAACCTTCTTAAAACTTCAAAAATATTCTATGTACAATTTTATAAAAAAATTCGGCAAAATCTCCTCTATTTTCGGACTATCCCAAATTTACCTATCAAACTCAAACTCAAATCACAAGATATATATACTCAGGCACCGACTGAATTTCAACTCTCAAACACAATCAAAACTATTACACCCATTCATTTCCAACTACATCTCAGTTATACCAATTTTCAAAAAAAATTAAACCATGTAAGCTTAAGCTACATAATAATTGACATCATCCATTTCCTATTTACTGTTTTCATCTCCATGCGACTTAAATTATACATAAGCCTCACCAAATCTGCATACTGATTACATTTATCCAATAAAATCTCATTGTTTCCATGTAGTTTGAACAAATATATATGATTACATCTATACATCAATATAATAAAATTTCCTCCCTTCTTCCAATGCATTCTTGAAGATCCGAATCCTTGCTTACTCTTCTTTTATCAACACCTGTAAAAATGTTGATTACATACAACCTGAGCCGAAACTCGTAAAATAAGACTAAACAAAGTGCAATGTATGATTCGTGAGGTGTGAATGAATATGCTTTTGTGTGCAACAACTTTTAAAAAAAATATTTTCTTAACCGAGTTATAATCCATACTTATTTTAAATTTAAAGGTGCTATTTGTTTATTCTTATTCTTTTTCCTGAAACCCATTAATCCTTTTTATCATTTCACCTTCTTTAGCATCAGATTTCATTTTCTTTTAGTACTCAAATTCGTTAAACTCATTACTCACATTTATTTACTTTATCACATTTTCCATAAGGTTATAGATTCGCACTTTATTCTTTTCCTTTCCATTTTCTCATTGATCAAATACTAAAAACCATTTTTCCCACCATATTCATTATCAAACCATTAATTTTCTCTTCAATTTATCAATTCTTTATTCACATTTCCATTTTCTTGGTTCGTTATCCAATATTTAGATTTACATTCTTCTTCTAAAATTGCTCATTTCTCTGTCTATCTCATCATTCTTATTAGGCTCATTATTCATCCCAATTCAATGGTTGACATTCTTCTATTTTCCTTCTTTCTTCTCTTGATATAAATTACAGTTTTCCTTTATCTTTCTTTAGTTATCACATTCATTCTCATTTTCTTTTTAATAAGTTATTAAATACAAATGCACGCTTGTTTATTATAAAACCATTAACTTTTTTTCAGTTTATTAATTCATTATCTACAGTTACATTTCATTTCATCAATCCAATACTGAACTGACGTTGGGTGCAGTTTATAGAAACCCCTTCCTATTCTCCCAATAGGCTACGCGAAGCCATTGAATTATAGATAGCTCTATAATTCACCACGACAACCGCCTTTTTTGATTTTCCTAAGAAACACCAACAGGTAGGCAACCCATGCACACCTTTTCGGGGACTAACCCGATGGGTATGGCACCCTACTTGCACAAATTTTTGATTTTTCACCGCAGAACTAGTCAAGCCCAACTTATCACATCCATATCAACCATCATCGGTTCAATATTCGATTAACATCATTATTCATTAATCACCGGGAGTCCACCTCCCAATTCAATTTCAAATCATGTTTCATGTATCACCATTAATCACAATTCTCACATATATCCATATAACCATTCACGCATCAATTTCTCATTTGATTTTCATATTTAGTTTAACATGTAAAATCTCAAATATAAATTCACCGTGGTCTTCTTTCCATTAATTAATTTCAAATCATTTTATTTTAGTCACTTATTTAATCACCAACTCTTAGTTCCTTCAATCACAAACTTTAAACTAATGTTCACGAATTCCATTTCAACAATTTACACAATTACATTGTCACTTCCCCTTAACTTTCCAAGTATTGTCAATTGGATTCAACCTGACTTTTAAATTACAAACTACCTAATCATGAGGTTCAAATTACACGTTAGTAATATGATAGTTTCTAAAATATCCACAAGGTCATAATTTAGAACCAAACTCCATATTCAAACTTTTTAAAAAAATTTGGTGTTTCTAAAATTCAATCATTAATTCATCATTTTCATGAGATTCAACATAATAATTATCCATTAAACGTTCAAACCAACAATCGAGTAAGGATAATCCAAGAATTTACCACATTAGCACAATTGTCCCAAATTCCTTAATTCGATTATCAATTCAATTCTAATGATCCAAGCCAATTTAACTTCATATCAATTTAGAAAATCCCAAACTTTTTTCTTAAGAATCCTCACTTTGCCATTTTATCCAAATTAGTATGTAATGAAATCAAATATCCCACTCACTTTTTATAAAATTTACACTCCATTGCCACAACTACAAAATTATATCCCTCAAACGTCTCGTTGTCGGTACCATATTCCATCCCTCTTCCTATTATTATTAAATCAACTTAATTACACAATAGTTAACTAGGTTTATGAGAATTATTCATATCTTAACTCAAATTGTAAACTTTACTTCTCCATTTTTCTTAGCTATTATACATATTAGCATTAGTTTCATTTGTCAATTATATATTCCAATGAACTCAAATACCATAGGCTTAGGTTAATCAATTTTCCCGATTAAACCATAAAATTTAGGTCTCCAATCATAACTCAATAAGATTTAAATTAAAACCCATACTATCACCCTTTAAGTCCGCTCTCTATGAAGTTAAGACATTCCTGAACCTTCCCAATTAATCATGAGTTTATCATTCAATTCTCAATCCAGTGAGTTACATAGTTCAAACATTTCATTTTTAACTCCGTAATCCATTTCCTTATTCATTACTCATGAATTTACGTATCATCCTTCCCAAATTAATCAATCCAACTATCAATTAGTTTACAATTTTACATGTCTCCATGTTAAAGGTCTCCAACCACTATTCAAACCCCACTTTAATCCCATTACCGATCTATTACAAATTTACCCTTTGGTTCGTAAATTTAAACTCAAATGCCCCACAAATTTTAGGTTTAATAGATGAAACACTAATTTAACCACAGCATCATATGTCAAGGTTTCCATTAACCCTTAATTATTTCTTAATCATAGAGTTAGGGTTTTTATATAAAAAGATCAACACAAATGGTCACATTTCACCAAATTTAGTCTAAATCCTACCTGTCGAAGCCAAAACCTTGGAATTTCGTCCAGATTAATAAATGAAGAATGAAGAAGGCACAGACACATTCCCAGTGATATGAGGAAACAGAACCCTTGGAGATTCTCCAAGAACAGAGTACTCTTACAAAGATCAAACACGAAATAGTCTTAAATTGACACAAACAGTTTATACACAAACCACGGAAAGTCTCTAATTCATGGAAGAAGAGAAAATCAGACGTACCTAATTTTGCACGCAGCTATCGATCTTCGTCGAATAATAACCATCGCCGAAAAGAAGTACGAAGAAGAAGAACAGAGGCGGGGTGACTGGGATTTGGTCTCCCTTTCTTTCCATCTTTCTCGTCTCCTTGCTTCAAATTTTCATACGAGTCCACTGTTAGAGCCCTTAAATTGTTCAATTTCGTCAAGCTCCATAACCATAGGTTTCGGTCTCCTTCCAATCCGTCTCCTTGTCGACAAAAATGGATCAAATACATTTGGAAAGAAGTCTGGTACGAACTCACGACGATGGAGATCTGAGCGGTTGGACCGGTGGTCGATGTCGAGACCCTGTTTGTCGTCGTCGTCATTCGCCCTCCCTCACGTCTAGCTCACAAACACCAATCTATGGAACCATCAGCAAGAGAAGCGAGAGTGAGGAAGGAAGAATAGAATGAAGAAGAAGACCGACTGAAGAGGATGACTGAGGTCTCAGGAAAGGGAAACCTTCGGGTCTCCCTCTTATTACGTTTTGCACCGCGCCCCACC
>JAULJZ010152478.1:0-29801 GCA_032270985.1 Heliamphora pulchella
TCAGAATGAAATCGTAGTTGAAGAAAAGATCGACAAAAGGTATTCTTCAAAATTAATTTTGGTTACACAGGTTTTATTTTGATCGCTCGTCGTCAAAAGTTTTATTTGGAGCCCGTTTCGGCGTTTGCCCGTCCAGTTAATTTTTTATCGAAAATCGTTTATAAAAATAATAATCTAGGCAGTATTGCCTCCAACAATTGGTATCAGAGCCGTTTTATTTTTGTTTATAGTTATCGGGGCCGGATAGATTTAAAACTGTTGCTAATTTTATTTTGCAGGCGTTCTAATTCTGGTTTTATGATCATTCTTTATTTCATGCTTGATTGAATGCATGGATAATATTTTAATTATTATTTTTTAATCACGGGGGTTGACCGTGATAGATTAATTGATTGTGAACTCTACGGAGGCATAGAATCAATGTAAAAATTCTTGTTTTTCGGTTTCTAATTTTTTTTTATTTTATGTTATCAAAATAATATAAAAAAAATTAAAAGAATAAATAACAAGTTGAAGAACACAACGCTGCTGCTGTGTGTTTCAAAAAGCCGGTTTCAAACAGTGGCTCAAAATCCAAACATCCGAAAGATTCCAAGCGCAAGCAGCCAAACAAGAGGCACAAACAGTAGCACTGTTTTCCCATCAACAGGCGCAAGCAGCAGTGATCTGAAAAGGGCTGTTTAGCGCACAGTAGCGCTGGCGCCAAACACCATTCAAACAGTTTTTTTTTTTTTTAAAATCAAGCAAATAGAGTTTGACCAACAGAAGCAGCAAATCCAAAAACAACCGGTTCACAACAGTGGCGCATACACTATTGCGCCAAACAGCAGCAGCGTTCCAGAGTTTCCAAACCGCAGCACTGTTTTGGCGACCTTTAAGCTTGAAAACGCAGCAATGTTTTTTCAAAACACAATTTCAGCGATTTCCCAAGCAGCAGCAGTCTAAACGGCGCCGGTTTCCAAGCAACACAGTGGCGCAAACAGTGCAGCAAATCCATAACAGTGCAAATCCATAACGCGGTTTAAAAAACACACAACAGCCATTTTTCCAATAAAACCACAGCAATTTCAGCAGCAAAAATTGGCACAATTCCAAAACAATTCCAGCGGCGCAATCGTGGATGGATTCTTTGGTGATTACGTGGTTTTGGATTACCAACAAGTGTTTCACTGGGTTGGATTAAAAACCCACGTGGATCCCACTTTTGATGCTTTCCATGAATAACCGTGCATCACCCTGATTCATTGGTCCATGACTGGGATTAAGGTGCGCGGCGACAGTGCTCGCGCGGTTGGGCAGCGGTGATGCTGTTTTTTTTGTGGTGTTCCGGGTTATTTTGATTGATATGATTTATCAGATAGTATCAAGAAATTTTAATGCAATCTAAATACTGGAAGCTTATGCCTTTTAAATAGGAGGCTAAAACTCTTTAAAGTTTCAAATTGATCATAAAATCGAGATATTTTTTATATATCTTGTATTTATTTTTTTAACTGCGTGGATGATATATATTAGTTTTATTTATCCTGTTAATTTAATTAATTAGAATATTCGATTTTAATTAAAATATTTTGTAACAAAAAATAAAATTAAGTTTTTTTAATTAATTAATTTTAATTAAATAAAAAATTTTAGATATTTTATTTTTTACAAAATATCACATTTAAGATAATCTTTTAAAATTTGATATCTTGGAAAAACGTGAGAATTAATTCTGAATTTTGAATTAATTAAATGGAAAAATATGTAATCAAAATAAATTATTATTTTTCAAAAAATGTGGAACGAAAAATAAAATAAATGAATGCCTTTAATCACTACTTTAGCTGAAAAGTTAGAAGAAAACTGTACATTTATTAAATTTTATTTGTTACGCATTTAAATACGAAAAGATGATTTGATAAATCAGAATCTTTGAAATTGTGTACACGAAAAGATATTTGATTCTTTCAGATCGTGTGACTTTTGAAATTAATAAATTTATTTTAATTAAATAAATTTTTATAACCATAAAAAATATTTTAAAAATCTAAGTGGGAGACAAAATTTATTCACAGATAAATTCTACGGTCTCCATCACCAGTTTGTAGGTGATGTAATTAAATCTTGCGTGTTGGCAGTAAGGCATTCCTCCCCATCGGATAGATTAATTGCGGTATCGCTAGTATAAACCTCCTTTTGGGATAATTCTGAATAATTATTAATGTGGATCACTTCTCCATCTGAAGGGTTTATTGCGAAGCAATTGATTTGGAATTAGGTGATAATTAACACTTAGCTATATATAATAGTATCCTCTCCATCTGAGTCACTGCTATTATATACTGAACCAAAATTATGTCAACTATTTAATTTTACTTGGTATGATTAGTTGCCTAGATAGTAAAATTAAATGGAATTGATCTGTCTGGTCTTATAAGGGATAGTAGACGTTCTCCCATCGAGGCATGCTATTCTCAAGTTACCAAGCTGTTGGTGAATTAATTTTAAAATGGTAGAAGGTACCAAATTAGAATAAATTTAAAGTTTTGATCAACATAATTAACGATTTTTTTTTAATTATGTGATTCTCAGGATTAAAATGACTTTCAACCCACTTGCTTTAATACTCAAAGAAAATATACTAATGGGACTAAATTTTGTTGACTGAAAATGTAACTTGGATATAACTTTAACTACAAATGGTATTCCTTCAATACTAGAAAATGTGTTTGTTTCTGCAAAAAGGTTCATCCTCTGGGCCGAAATGTATGAAGAAGAAAAAGGTTCAGAAACAGGGAGACACGATTTTTATGATAGTTAGTGGGTTACAGACTAGTGTGAAAAAGTCGAAAGGCAGATGCTTTCACTGCAACCAGACCCGGCACTAGAAAAATACTATGTTTAGTATTTCTCAGAAGGCAGAACAAACAGGGTAATTTATATTCACTGGTAGTGGAAACATGTTTAGCGGTGTTATCTACTGTACCTGGTGTGTAGATACGGGAGCCACTAATCATGTCTGTAATTTATTGCAGGGGTTCGAGGAAACCCGACAACTTAGTGATGGGGAGATTTACCTGCATATGGGCAATAATACAAAGGTAACAACAGTTGCAGTAGGAGATGCCACTCTCAGTTTTGGTAGAGATCGGGTTTTAATATTGAGAGATTGTCTTTATGTACCTGCCATTAGAAGGAACTTAGTTTTTATTTTTAGATTGGCTAAAAATCGATATTTGGTTTATTTTAATAATTCTATGGTTATTAAGGATAATAAATGGATTATCTGTTGGATGATCTTTATATTATTACTCCAATCTCTCCTATACTATAACTGACTGAAATGAATAACACATCTAATTTACCATATAAAAAAAAGTTTTCTTCTTTAATGAACCAAACATTTCTTTGGCACTTACGTTTGACTTATATTAATCTAAAAAAGATAAACAGACTGGTAGCAGATGGACTTTTGAGTTCATTAAACATGAAGGCACTTTCAGTCTGTGAATCTTGCTTAGAGGGTAAGATGATCAAGAGGCCCTTTTTAACCAAAGGCTATAGAGCTAAAAAATTGTTGGAGCTGGTTCATTCTGATGTGTGTGGTCCTATGACAATCCGGGCTAGAGGTGGCTTTAAGTACTTCGTTAGTTTCATTGATGATTACTCAAGGTATGGATACATTTACTTGATGCACCGTAAGTCTGAATACTTTGAGAAATTCAAAGAATTCAAGGCAGAGGCGGAGAAGGGTCTGGGTAAAAGTATCAAATCACTACGATCCGACTGTGGTGGAGAATACCTCTTTAGAAAGTTTAAGGACAACTTGTCATCAGAGGAGATTACATCCCAATTGACTACACCTAGTACTCCGCAGCAGAATAGTGTAGCAGAAAGAA
This sequence comes from Heliamphora pulchella, assembly GCA_032270985.1. Lineage (NCBI taxonomy): Eukaryota > Viridiplantae > Streptophyta > Magnoliopsida > Ericales > Sarraceniaceae > Heliamphora > Heliamphora pulchella. The sequence continues at coordinate 3,882 of JAULJZ010152478.1, forward strand.
AAAATAGGACTCTTATGAAAATGGTAAAGTCTATGATGAGTTATTCAGGTTTACCCGATTCGTTCTGGGGACTCGCTTTAGAGACAGTAGCTTACAGAAGTCTGTTTCTTTATAGGGTATCCCAAGAGAATGAAGGGTGATCTGTTTTATAATCCTATGGATCATAAGGTCATTGTTAGCACCAATGCTCGATTCTTAAAAGAAAATTATATTATGGATTACAAACTCAAAAGTAATATTGGTCTGGAAGAACTGAGAAGAAATATCAGTAGAATGAAAGAACAAGTCACTGATATCCCATTACTTTGTCATAGTGGGAGGATTATCGGGACAGGTGCAAATCAAGAACAGGGTACTGATGCACAGGGTTCTAATTCTGTATAGCGTGTTACTGCTAGTACACAGACACAGGTAGTGCCTCGTCGTAGTGGGAGGGTTGTTCATCAACCTGACCAGTATATGTTCTTGGGAAGGTCTTTTAACAGGATCTTGGCAGAATTAGATACCGATCCCTATCACTACAATGAAGCACTTCAAGACGAAGATACAGATATTTGGCAAAGGGCTATGAATTTAGAGATGGAATCTATGTATTCTAATCAGGTCTGAGAACTTGTAGAACCATTTAAAGGGATAAAATCCATTGGATACAAGTGGATTTATAAGAGGAAGAGAAGAGCAGACGGTAAGGATGAAACCTTCAAAACTAGGCTTGTTGCTAAAGAGTTTACTCAGAAAGAAGGGATCGATTATGAGGAAACCTTTTCACCGGTAGCCATGCTTAAGTCTATCCGAATTCTCTTATCCATTGTCGCTCATTTTGATTACGAAATCTGACAAACGGACGTCAAGACAGCTTTCCTTAAGGGAAGTCTTGACGAGTGTATCTATATAATACAACCAGACGAATTCATTGCAAAGGACCAGAAACACATGTTGTGTAAACTTAAGAGATTCATTTATGGATTTAAAGAGGCATCGAGGTCTTGGAACACACGGTTTGATCAAGCCATTAAGTCTTATGATTTTGATCAAAGTCCAGATAAGTCATGTGTGTACAAGAAGCGTGACGGAAGCGTGATGATCTTCCTAGTACTTTACATAGATGATATCTTGCTCATCAGAAATGATATGGGGGCATTATCTACAGTTAAAGTATAGTTATCTGAGCAGTTCGATATGAAAGACTTGAGAGAAGCCAGTTACATTCTTGGGATCAAGCTTGTGCGAGATCGAAAACAAAAGATGTTGGGCTTATCACAAGTAAAGTATATCGATGATAACCTTACTCGTTTTAGCATGCAGGATTTCAAGAAAGAGTTTTTCTCTTTTAGGCATGGAATCACTCTATCCAAGGATCAGTGTCCTAAGACACCTGATGAGATAGAGAAGATGAAGGCGGTTCCTTTTGCTTCAGCAGTAGGAAGCCTCATGTATGCTATGCTTTGCACTAGACCCAACATTTGCTTTGTCATTGGCATGGTTAGCAGATATCAGTCTAATCCAGGGAATGAGTTTTGGACTGCGATAAAGAATATAATCAAGTACCTGAAAAGGACTAAGGATTATATGTTGGTTTACCAAACAGACAGTCTAGTACCTTTGGGGCACACAGGCTCAGATTTTCAATCAGGCATAGAGCTTGCATCAGAAGACAACCTTGCAGATCCTTTACAAAGTGTTTATCGGCTAAGACTTTTGATAGTCATATAGAAGGCATGGGAATCAGATGTATGGCAGCATAGTTTTGATAATAAGTGGGAGATTGTTAGGGTTGGTATACTGAAAATCATGTTTTTAGTATTTAATTTTATTTTAATAAAATTAATTTTCTATTTTATGAGAATCTTTATGATCAATGTATGTATATAATTTCTTTATTATGCATAGATATCCAATATTTTGTATAGTATTTAATCTGGTGTGTAGAGTACGATTTACACACAGAAGATCAAATTTTAGGTTCTTACAGAATATAAGTTTTATGTTCACAATTTAGATGAAAATGGACATACCATCGGTACGACTGTAACACAGAGTTTTAGTAGGCCTGTCTTGGTTACGAGGAACATATCATAGCGTCGTCTATTATTCCAACTCTCTGTACTAGTACACTTTGTGCGTATTGAACGGGACATTTGGGGTAATTAATTTTATACTGACTATATAAATTAATTCACACCCCAAGGTTTCTATGAATAGTGCTTACCTTCTTAATCCTGAAATAATTATTGATTTGCATAAATTTAATATTCGTTGTTTTGATTCATTAGAGGTTGCTATCTTATATGGGTCTATAATACTGGTAAGTTGGATAACGATATTATTAATATAAAAAATATTAATTATTGACGGAATCCATATCTCGAAAGATCGGGATTGACGATACCCCCTTAAGGAAGCTTATAAGTTTTGATCGGGCCAAACCCTGCAGGTGGATTTAATTATCCAGCGGTCAAATAAGTTAAGCAAAAGGGTTTAAGGAATATCGAGATGCCGATTAAATTAAATTGTCAGTAATTAAATTTAATTGGCAGGTATTGAGAATCTTAACGTGGGGAGAAATGGTAAGCATTTAATAATAGGAGCTCAATACTATATGGTCTTGAGATTATGGGTCAGAGTGTAATTATAATTCTTTAGTGGTGTGAACTGTAATTCAGTGTTTTATGAAAATTGTAGAAATCGCTGCTAGTTTTCCATAATTACAGATACCGCTATAAGGTTTGCTTAATTGCAGAAATCGCTGATACGTGTCTGTGTTCCACTGAAAGTTTTACTCATAATTACTCTCTAGGTCCCTGCTGTAACCCTATAAATATGTGAGTAGGCTCAACCACTTTCATAACTTGTCTTCTAAGACTGAAGCTGTCTTGGTTCTGCTAGTATAAGTTCTCGGAGGATTATAACCCACACTATATCTAAGAATCGCATAAGGAAATATAATAGAAGATCTGACGGGAGTTTCAACTCGGATTCAAATCGAAGTTGAAGATTCGACTAGTAAAAAGGTATTCTTCTAAATTAACTTCGAATGCACGAGTTTTATTTTGATCGTTCATCATCAAAAGTTTTGTCTAGAGCTCATTTTGGCGATTGCCTGTCTAATTATTTTTTTCGTTAATCGTTTGCAAAAACAAAAATCTTAGCAGTCTTGCCTCTAACATTTCGAGGCTTAACATAGTGTACTTTGCGAGATAGGATTGACACTTTTACGTACCGATCACACCCCCAAACTTACACTTTGCTAGTCCTTGAGCGAAGCAAATAAACACTATCTCATTACCCCACAAACGTTTTGAGAAGATTAAAACAACAAACTGTAAAATTACTACCACGACATTGAATTCATACATCATCTCGGCTGACTTCTATTTTCATAAAATTTTCACCACAAAATTCAACCTGGCGTGTATGTATTAACTGTGCCATTTTGATTAGTCTCATGCCATAAGATACCTGAAGTGCGAAGTTTTATCAAAACTATGTCTCGACTTCAATCCTTACTCGGTATTCACTCACAATAAATCACTCAAAAAACATGCTTATTTATGTGCACTCATATAGCATGCGACAAGAGTAATGTATAGACAAATGAAAATTTGTGCTAGCATACTTTGAGACTTGAAAAGATCATAGAATTCAAAAATGACTCATAATCTCATGATTAGAGTGCTAAGTATTGAAAAAAAAAATTTGCAAGTCTTATATGTCATTTTTAATTAATTATTTTCATGCATCAGATTATGTCTCACTTAGGATCAAATGGATCTTTATTTTCTGTTATAACTTTAGGTAAGGTTAATGTGTAACTGGGCTAGGGTAAAGGTTATAATATCTTAGAACAGATCATCATGTAGGCATTACTCATTCCATATTCTTTATTCTGATCTCACTCTTATTTTTCCCAAAGCTCAACATATTTTTTTTTCTTTCTTTTTTTTTCTTTTTTACCCATTCAATATATGTGATACCCCGTCCTCCGGGCACGTCGGAACATGCATAAATATAAATAAAGAAATATTCTAACCATTCATTCATATTTACATACGTTAGTTATTATATTATAAAAGAGTTCTGAACCATTCAAAAGTACATAATTATTACAGTTTCACCAAGAAATTTCAAAAAGTACACTAAGCACAGAAAAACTGAATAAAAGAACAAAAGTAAAGGTCTCGAATCCTTAGAATGAACCAGCAGGATCCACGTGCCCTTGGAACTCACCTTATTTTTCAAACTTTTTTTTGTCCCTCTGGGATGCCTTCCTCGAAGAACTCCTCCTTACCTGTGGCACGAATACCATGAGCCAAGGCCCAGAAGCAAAATACTCCAACTTTCTAACTAATCTCACGGCACAAAATTCATCACAACATATACCATATAACACCTAATCCAGTTTATAGTCAAGGAGACAGACAAATTTATGACAGGATAGCAGACAAGTCAACAAACATATGCACATAAGATGCCGTGTATGAAATACAGATGTCCATCCCAACATGCACCCAGATTATAATAGGGATTCCACACTGAGAATCACCAGAGTAGACTTGATGAGACTCTGATCACCAAACCTATTCTCGCCTCGTTGCGAATAGTAACCACTTCACCGGGCGTCATGCCACAGCTATTTTACTCAATAGCAACGGCGTGTGGTGGCCAATAACATCCTTATTCCAAATCCTGGCCAAAATTATATACGCACAAAACCCACCTTAAAAACAAGAATGCTCGTTTGGCATTAACCCAAAGTCTAAATCATCAAATCGGAATGCTAGTAACAAACCCATGGTGCCTAACAATATTCATAAACCATTTCAAAAATCGGGGACGCACCCAGGGTGTACAAGCCACAATCATTTTAAATACCGGGAACACACCCAGGGTGTATAAACCAAAATATTTTCAAAAATGGCAACTAGGGATGCCCTAGACTTAGAATCAAGTACGACGATCTCAACACAGCCCACCCCAACAACGGTTTGCACAGATGGACTTCGACATGCCAGGATGCAAATAACAATGCTCATGATGTGTACCATTGATCTCAAGTAAAACAATTTATAGCATGGCATTAACATGGCAAGATTCATGATATAACGCGCAAAACATAAGTATAAGTATGTAAAGTACAAGCTACAATTTTCAAGATATGATTCAAGTATGATAGCATGGGTTCTAAATCATCATACATTCTCTTAAAAGCACTAATCAACTAATTCAAATCAAGCATCATACAAAAACTCGGGTCTCATAGCAAAGGGTACTCAATTCACACTTAGCGACTTTTAAGGCCAAAAATCAAGTATTAAATTAAAAGTGCTGATAAGGTTTTGGGGTATCTAGACCTGGAATCAAGCTATGATTTTTATACACTATTTAGATAAAAATATTTTCTACAACTCTCATGTTTAACACCTAGGTTAAAACCTAAGGCAAAATAGTGAACAAAACATCCTAAGGAAAAAACGGTTCAGCACTTTTCTCAAGATTTCACCAAAAACATGCTTCTGTTGGTCTCGGCTTTGGGGTATCATATCAAGTACAAATGAGCCCATTTTTTAGTATGTTCTAGTTCAACAATTCCCTACAAGTTTCATGTTTAGAGCTAAGGGTAGTTGTTTGAAATAAGTTAAACCTTTTGGCCATTTTAAAACGTAGGTTCTGTCAGCTGTCAAAACTCAACAGAGCCGATTTTAAACAGAGGGTTTGAAATGGTTTTGGGGTATCATCCCGAGGATTTAAGGTCTGATTTTTGGGAATCGAATACTTTAATATGTTAGCTGCAATATTCATGTAGAACACTTTTGGAATAGGCCACTAAAAATAGGGATTTTGAGCTATATAAAAATATGTAACAGAATGTTCCTTGGGGGCTGAAACTCAACAGAGACTTTCAAAGAGGTTTTGACCTATTAAGATTCAATATTTTGTTCTCCTTTTTATTGGGTAGATAGATATATATGTTATATACAACTCTCATGTTTTGACCAAAGTTCGGGTCTCATTTTAAAATAGGGTTTCCAAGTCGGTAGTGTTGACTGGTCGAAAAATGACACACTTTGATAAAATTGCAATATCTTGAGTTCTAGTTATGAAAATGAGTTGAAACCAACTTTGGATGAAATATAACACAACTATAAATCTGGACATAAAGAACATGCTTAGATCAATTTTCTACATTGAGTCATGGCGTTTCAAATCTCAAGGCAGAAACATCAAAGTTCTCAAAAACTAAGCCTCTTAGGGTTCAAGTCTTCTATTTATGTCATGTCAAGTTTTTGTTCCATTTCTTTGCATGTTTGTGTTTTAGACTTTAATATCAAGACTCCAGCACACTTAGAGGTCATCAAATTCAAAGATAACAATACACAACATCTCATATCATTCATAATGCTTGTTCAACAAGTATTGGATCATCATAATGCTTAATTTAATACATTTCTCATCATTTTAAGCTAAAAAGAAAGCAAAAAATTATTTTTTAGCACTCTCCCCAAGGTGGTCGGTCACTAAGGGGTATTTTTGACATTTTTAATGTTATTTTGTCCTTTGCTACTTAATTGTACTTAAATTCTTGATTTAGGGTATCCATGTGTCAAAATTTAGATTTTTAAGACTTTTTGCTGTACTAGGGACAAAATGGTCATTTTATCCTATTTATGAGAATTTTTTATTTTTAATTCATTATTTCATGATATTTACTTCATTTAAAATATTAGGAGACACTCCGGGTGCTAAGGTTTTGTTGCCTGTGTTTTGGGCCTTTTTAGGGTTTTTAGATCGAGCTTAGGGTTCTCCATTCGAGTTAGGGTTTTGAATCTCGTTCGTACTCTATAACCTTGTGGACTATCCGTCACTAATACTAGAGTCCGAGTAGGGTTGTTACAAACTACCCCCCTTAAACAAATTTCATCCTCGAAATTTCACCCTATACTTCATCGTATGGAAGGTTGAGGATGATTTACTATCATTGTGCCTTCTCGTTCTTTAAAATTGTGTCCTATTTACTTGAGTCGTTCTTTATTGAGGGTGTGGATAAGGCCAAGCCCATATATTCAGCACTTAGAGTAAAGATTGTTTTATCCTACTAACATCTTGAACTGATTACTACCAAATCTTCAAGGATCATATCACATAATCAACTAGCCCTAAAAAGTTCGTGTCACTGTTATGCTAGTTAGCCTCTTCCCATTAACTGTTACTTCTACTTCTATTGGGACCACTTGAATTTCTTTTCCAGATATAACATGATCTAAAAACATCACCCGGTCCAACTAAAACTTACACTTACCAAGGTTTACATACAACTTGTGCTTTCTCAGGATCTATAAAGAATCTTCAAATGTTCCCTGTGTTCCTCTTCACTCTGAGAATATTACCGAATATCATTTATCAACACAATTACAAATTTAACTTGAAAGATTCTGAACACCTGATCCATCAGGTCCATAAACACCGCAGGTACAATCGTTAACACGAAAGGCATCACCACAAATTCACAATGCTCGAAACGAGTCCTAAAGGCAGTCTTAGATATATCTGACTCTCGCACTTTCATTTTGTGGTATCATGAGCCCAGTCTATCATTGAGAATACGTTGGCTCCAAAACACTACTTACATCGAGTACGACTTCCACAAGCAATTAGATGTCTCTAAACTAGCCCAACACCGAAACTGACTCAAACATTCTTCATTTCTTTCTGGAAAGGCTGTCACTCTACCAAAAATTAGCTCATTGCCAAATTTAAACGTACATCGAAGACAACTTCCCGATCGACTAACGACTATTAACTCGAAATCACATCACTACTTTGTGTTGGACTACTCTAGCCTTACGACCATCAAGACTAACATCGCCACTTGAACCTAATGAGTCACTAGGGCTAAACATACCCCACAGACTAAACGCTTTCTAGGTATATGCTTACCCATATGAATCCAATCACAACCTCGTCACATATTTCCTTCACGTACATATCATCCACCCTACAATCCTTTAACTGAATAGTTTTAATTCCTGATTATAAAGTCTCTTATCATCATCACTCAATCCCTTCACACATTTTCTGCCACACAATCGAGCTAAGAACCACTTTTGCACTTTAATTATTTTATCTTACCCACATTCTACCAAGATACTCAATTCACTCAAGGCCAATCACAAAAACCATACCCATGAATTTGTATAGTCTCACTTACGCTTTCACTTTTCTCATCCAAACAATTATTCCTCCCACATACTCACACTAAGCTGCTACGCGACTCTACCAGAAACAACAAATTATATCACCCTTCAACTTCTCATACATAGAGTTCATACGCTCCCATAAAAAAATTCCTTCTCTATACCAGCAACATCTACTCACCAATCTAAACAAACTTGCTCGAACGGATCACATCACAAAAGGTTTTCGAAAGTAACTTTCTTGCAACTTACACTGATATCACAATAGAAATCGAATACCACTCCATAAGAGTTACACAGTCTAGACGCCAAATGAATACAAATCGATACCTTAAGAACCTACCATGTGAATAACTTGGTCTGTCTAAAATACGCACTCCACCTTTCAAACAATCTTTAGCGTCAATGGGACTCACTATTTTCACAAACTCTTTGGCACCCAATTCTTTGAATTGTTTAACTAAAGAGTTACTGGTCTTTGAGGTGATCTTGATAATTCTAATGATGGAGTCTATAATCATGTGCTTCTATTTTCTCTCTAGTCTTTCTAAAGGTTGCTCCGTTTCTCTTGGCTTCTACCGTATGTTCTTGACATGCTAGAACATTGGGTTTGAATGTCTCTTCCAATAACTGGATCGTTTTCTCATGTAGTTAGTCATTTTAGGGTAAAACGTACATGATAAAAGGTATGGATGTCGTAATTACCTAGTCATGTGATCCATTCTGACTTGGTGGTTAATTCTTCATCAAGCTCCAAACGTTTATTGTTGTGATCAAGACTCCTCATTCTTTGATAGTGATGGCAAAAATTCGGACTCTAACATTTTGATGGGATGGCCGGTGTGAATATCGATGTATATAGATGTACCTCCTTTGCTAGCGTACTAAGGTTATCATGAGTTTCAAGGCTGTTTCCCTTTTTTTTTCATTTTCTTACTTCTGGTATGAATCTTTTGCTTCTCGATTTATCGGATGGGTGAGTCAACTATGAACTAGTCTGTGGAAGTTCGAATTGTGCCACATGATGGTGTCGCGAATTCTTTGGTGTGAAGCTGTCGTTTCTAACTTTAGATTGCTTATGGCATAATCTTATTTGTTGGGGCCTTTGAAAATTATAGTTAGTTGTTACTAACGATCGTTGTTACTAAGAGATCTTTGAGGCAAGGTTTTGAAGGTTGACAATCAAAAGCATGCACGAGGTTAGAACATCTTAGGGTGGAACCCAGATGGTTCAAAGATAGGTTGGATTAGGGTAAGGGGTCAAGGTTAAGGCAATCATTGTTGACCCAAATTGATAGGTCGATTGAGGCTTAGACGCATTTGGATATAAGAGTTAAACAACCAATAAAGATTACAAAGGGGATGTTCTCGGTACTAATCTGTGCGACATCAGATTAGTACAGAACTTCTACGCTACAGAACTCTGTGGGTGAGTCAACAAGTATTGGATCATCATAATGCTTAATTTAATAAATTTCTCATCATTTTAAGCTAAAAAGAAAGCAAAAGTCACTTTTTGGCACTCTTTCCAAGGTGGTCAGCCACTAAGGGGTATTTTTGGCATTTTTGATATTATTTTGTCTTTTGCTACTTAATTGTACTTAAATTCTTGATTTAGGGTATCCATATGTCAAAATTTAAATTTTTAAGACTTTTTGCTGTACTAGGTGCAAAATGGTCATTTTACCCTATTTATGAGGATTTTTAATTTTTAATTCATTATTTCATGATATTTACTTCACTTAGAATGTTAGGAGACTCTTCGGGTGCTAAGGTTTTGCTGCTTGTGTTTTGGACCTTTTTAGTGTTTTCGGGCCGAACTTAGGGTTTTTTATTCGAGTTAGGATTTTAAATCTCGTCTGTACTCTATAGCATTGTGGACTATCTGTCACTAATACTAGGGTCCGAGCAGGGTTGTTACAATATACTTTTGAACACTCAATTGTTTCTTCAAAATATTTTCATTCAACTCTTTTGTACTTTTGGACCTTATTTGATTTTCAACTTTTTATACTCATCATAGCCATTTCCTATTCACAAGACCTTTTTTGGTATCAAGGGAAAACAAAAAAAAAAGCTTAAATGTAAAAGACTCAAAAGGGGAACTAAGGTTAATTGAATATCAAAGATACGAATAGGCTCAAATATGAAAACACGACCTAAAATTATTTTCCAAGTTTAACATAATTTTTTACACAGTTCTTATTTTTAGAAAATTTTAAATTCAAATCACATTAAAAATTCTCAACTTTTGGCAAAAAAAATGAACAGCGAGATTACACAACGATGATTACTTGTTGAATAATTTAAATATGAGTAAATGTAGCAATAACTCTCACCAAAAGGATTAATGTTTTGAAGGTTCACGGGTCAAAATCTCCATCTTATTGTTTTTCAAATCATTCTTACTATAAGTATTCATTAGTATAAAACTAATTTCAATAGCCAAGTATGCAATGCAAGAATGCGCCAAGTGTACAATTCTACAATTCATTTTCTGCAAGAACAGTAGTAGGCCAAGAATGCTATACTTCTTTTTAATCTGGGCTGTTAAATGTACAGTTTAGACTTTTAAACTTCTCAAAAAAAATTATTATTTTTATTTCTTTTAACAATTTATTTTTTTGACAATTTGACAAGTTACACAATAACACCCCCAACTTGAATATCGCATTGTCCGTAGTGCGAAAAGATAAGCAAGAAGAAAAAAAATACCTTGTAAATGGGTAATCTCGAAATATAAAACCTGTAATAAGAATTCATGCATCCAAACAGTAAAAAGTAGAAAAAATATGGAACGGAAAAATAAAAGAAACTGCACTTTTATTATAAACCAAATGTGACAATTACATAGAGAATAATAAAAAAAATAGAAAAAAAAAGTGCTCGAAGGGCCTACTGACTGTGGGACTAAACGGGGAATAAGAAGAAAAAACAAAAAAAAGAAAAGCATCAAGGGGGAGGGGTGTGGGGATCTGTGCAGAGGAGCCAGACCAAAAAGGTACAAGAGCAGACGAAGATACTCTTGGGTCGCCGCCTGGCCCGCCTCTAATCGGTTCAACCTATCGTGGGTTGATGCCTGGCCAACCTCCAAGCGGTCCAACCGATCGTTCAAGGCCTTATAGGCTCCTTGAGTTAAAGACCAAGTGGAGGACGTGGGCAGGGACAAGGAGAAAGCAAAAGCCGAGCCCGAGAACATGGGGACCAGATTACTCAGGTCGCTTGGCTCCTGGACCGATGGATGTTTGGGATTGGACTGACGACTCAAAGCGAGTCATCTCTTCGACCATGTTGCGTGAAGATAGATGTTGGGCGTCAGGTCGGGGAAAAAATGTAGGGGACGGGGTTAGAGGAGGTTGCGGCCTGAATGAGGCGGAAAATGAGGTTGGCGTAGGGAAGAAGGCAGGTGTGAGGGGAGGTGATGAACTTTATCATCTACTCAAGCATGATGCAGGGAATGGAGAGAGAGGTATAGGTGTGGAGGGCGTAAAGGGCCTAGAGTAACGCATGGTGGCACTCGTCCTTATGGTCTATGGGGAAGACATTCTTCCGCAAGACGATGTCAAGGAACCAAAGATGTTCAGTGAGATTGCCGTGGTGGGCGAATGTGGCCCCATGGGAGGCGTGGCTGTTGGTGACAGCCTATGCCATGTCAATAGTGGCGACGAAGTCAGGGATGGCAAGTCGACAGTTGGCATCTTCACCGACGAATCATCGTCGGTGCTAAAGATACCGAGGATCACAATGATGTAGTGGGCACTGAAGGTGAACTCGATATTGTCAACGGTGGAGATGAAGTAGTTGGTGCCGCCGTTAAGGTCTTTGTTGCCCTCCCAGTGGAGGTTCTGGTTGAAGAGGCATATGAGACGGGGGAACAGCGGTGGAAAGGAATCGAAGAGGCTGTTGAGGCGATGGGAGTTCATGAGCTATATGCCTTGGGAGGCATACTCATCAAACCACAGGAAACTCTCATTGACCAGGAAGGTGGTGAAATGGTGAAGCTCTTGGGCAGATAAAGCATCGGAGGGAACAAAGGAAGAGGAGGAGGAGTAGTAGGTGGAGCTGCAGCTGCGCTTGGCGGGTTGGCAAGAGGAGAAGGCCATAAGTATCAGAGAAGGGGAATGAGATAATTTGAAAGAAAGAGACATTTGAGAAGATGGCCGAAATGAAGAGGGGGTCCTTGTATTTATAGAAAAATTAAATTCTATTTGGACGAATGGAGGTGCGTCTGGACGGACTAGGACCAGAAATATTTTTGTCCGAACAGGAAGGGAGTGCATCCGGTCGGACTAAAGCTAGAAACATTTTCGTCTAAACATGAAGGGAGTGTGTCCGGAAGAAATCTAAATCGGTGGAAGATGAAGAGTTACGAGGTAAAAAGGTGTTTATGGTAGCTGCAAAAAATGATGCACTGATTACATTCCATCCAAATGGAAGTGAAAATGTTCAAATGGTTTAACTAAGGTAGTAATGACACTAGCAGTTTGAGGACAAGACGGTTGGGATTTCATTCGAACGCAAGGACATTTGTCCGGACAAAAGGACAAAGAAATTAATGCTCTAGGAGATGAGACGTCATCCCTTTTTAGAGGGGGACAGACCCTATTTCGTCTAGACAAAATAGGGTTGTCCGAACAAACTAGAGACTGAGGGAAGTACGTCCTGACGTTGGGAAGAATGTCCAGATGGACGGCACACAGAGAGAATTCTGTCCAGACATGGGTAAGTTCGTCCGGACGGTTTTTTTTTTATCTTGCCCTATCACTATGAAAATTTGGGTTCCTTCCCAGTAGGGCTAAGTTTAACGTCTTTAGCCAGACATGGTGCTCGGTCACTGACTTAAGAGTGCTAGATCAACAAGGTCAATAGACTCGATGGCAGGGTCGATTCCTTCGATGTATGGTTTAAGGCGCTAGCTATTAACCATAAGATGCTTGCCCAATCAAGGGTTAAGTAATTGGCAAGCACTGTGAGGGTAGACATTGATCACTACAAACAAGCCATCCCACTGGGACTGGAGCTTGTTGGGAAATAACCATAGTTTGGAATTGAACAACCACGCCTTTTCATTGGCTTCGAACTACTTAGGATGAATGTGTTTGTCGTGAAAAGTTTTTGTCCGAGCTTTGTAGGTACAGGAGTTCTCGTAAGCCTCGTAACAAATTTCTTCGAGATCGCTGAGCTGAAGCTTTTGGTGGGAACCAACATCGGCCATATCAAAGCTATACGTTTTAATGGCCTAGTATGCTCTGTGTTCTAACTCGATCTGGAGGTGACATGCTTTGCCAAAGACAAGACGATATAGAGACATGTCTATGGGGGTCTTGAAGGTGGTGTAATATGGCCAAAGGGCATCATTAAGTCTCTCGGACCAATCCTTTCTATCAGGATAGACGGTCTTCGTCAAAATATTTTTGACTTCCTGATTGGATACTTCGACTTGGCCACTAGTTTGGGGATGATAAGGAATGGCTACCTTGTGAGTGATGGAGTAGCGATGAAGTAAAGCGGAGAAGTACTTATTAAAGAAGTGTGTACCACCGTCACTGATGACAGCTCGTGGAAAATCGAATAGACTAAAGATATTCAATTGAAGGAACTTAACCACAACTTTATAGTCATTCAATTTGGTTACCACATCTTTGACCCATTTAGACACATAGTTCACCGCTAGTAAGATATGCTCATAGCCATGTGACGGTGGAAATGGTCCTATAAAGTTGATGTCCCACACGTCAAAGAGTTCAACAATGAGAATAGGGTTTAGGGGCATCATGTCTTTGAAAGAAATCGCGCCAATTTGCTAGCATCGAAAGCAGGCTCCACAGAATTCATGAACATCTTTGAAGAGCATGGGCCAAAAGAGATCGGACTGGAGAACTTTAGCTATCGTCTTCTTACTACTAAAGTGTCTTCCACAGGCAAGAGAATGATAGAAAGTAAGGATACTAGCCACCTCAGATTCAGGGACACATCTTCGAATCACTTAGTCAGAGCAGTATTTGAATAGTTCTAGATCTTCCCAAAAGTAAAACTTAATTTGAGAGAAGAAGTGGATCTTGTCTAGTTTGGACTAGTGAGAGGGAGTGCATTCAATTACCAGACAGTTGACGATGTCAGCATACCATAGGAGTTAGGTGCTAGTGACTGCTAAGAGTTGCTCGTCGAAAAACAAGTCTCGTAAGGAAGTGGAGTCACTAGATAGGGAAACTATAAGGTGGGAGAGGTTCTTAGCTACGGAGTTCTCGGTCCCCTTTTTATCACGGATCTCAAGGTTGAATTCTTGCAGGAGAAGCATGCATCGGATGAGTCGGGGCTTAATGTCCTTTTTGGATAGCAGGTGTCAGAGGGCGACATGGTCTATATAGACTATAACTTTTGAGCCTAAGAGGTAGGATCTAAACTTGTCGAGAGCAAAGACTACATCTAATAATTCCTTCTCAGTAGTAGTGTAATTCAACTATGCATCAGAGAGGGTCTTACTGGCATAGTATATGGCACGAGGAACACAGCTAACTTGTTGACCTAAAAGAGCTCTCACACATGATTGCAAAAGGTAAGGACCAATCGGGTGGCGTAGAAAGGGCATCTTGGAGCTGCTCAAAGGCTCAAAGACAGGACTCATCGAAGAAAAAAGGGGCATCCTTCATAAGAAGGTCGCAGAGTAGTTTAGAGATTTTAAAAAAGTCCTTGACGAATCTACGATAGAAACCAGCATGCCCTAGGAAAGATCGGACCTGCCGGATGGAGGCAAGGGGAGGAAGTTTGGAAATGAGGTCGACTTTGGCTTTGTCAACTTCAATCCCCCTTTTTGACACAATGTACCCCAACAAAATTCTCTGTTGAACTTTAAAATGGCCCTTTTCCCAACTGAGCACGAAATTTATCTCCTTACATCGTTTGAGTATTTTCATCAGATTTTAAAGACAATCTTCAAACGAGGACCCAAATACTAGGAAGCCATCTATGAAGACTTCAAGAAATTTCTTGACCATGTGAGAGAAGATGGCCATCATGCACCTTTGAAAAGTAGATGGTGCATTACACAAGCCAAAAGGCATTTGCCGATAGGCGAAGGTGCCAAATGGACAAGTGAAGGTGGTCTTCTCCTGGTCCTCGAGGTAAACAGGTACCTGGTTGTACCCGGAATAACCATCTAGGATGCAAAAGAAACTTTGACCCACTAGGAATTTTAAGATCTAGTTAATAAAGGGCAGTGAAAAGTGGTCTTTCCTAGTGGTAGTGTTCAACTTACGATAGTCAATACACACTCGGCAGCCTTTCGTGGTGCTAGCGGGTACCAACTCCCCCTTATCATTCTGCACAATGGTGAGCCTAAATTTTTAGGAACGACTTAGGTTAGGCTCACCCACTTACTGTCAGAGATGGGGTAGATGATACCCGCATCTAACAATTTCACAGCCTCCTTTAGGACAACCTCTTTCATGTTCAAATTGAGTCTCTGTTGCATTTCTCAGGTTAGTTTTGCATCATCTTTGTAGTGGATGAGATGCATGCAAACGGAGGGATCAATTCCATTCAAGTCAGCGACTAGCCACCCTATGTCTACTCTATGGGTTCTCAATACCTCTACAAGTTGACTCTCTTGGTCGGGAGTCAAATCAGAGGCAATGATGACGGGTAAGGTGCTATTAGACCCTAAGAATACGTACTTAAGTGAAGTCAGAAGTGGCTTTAGCTCAAGGTCTGGTGGTGAGTCTAGATTGGGCATAGTAGGGATGGAGGATAGAGGTGGTAGGAGCTCAAATTGAGATTTCCATGGTGGAGTGTCGAGATAGCCGACGAACTCGATAAGGGAGTTGACATCACTAATGGACTACTCGACATCATAAGTGTCATCTCCAAAGTGTGCCAAACATATCTATAAAGGGTTGTCACCAAATATGAAAGGCAGCGCTGATTCGGTGGCCTTTTCGATTATGTCAACTGCGAAGTAGGCTAAGTGCTGAGAAGGCTGCTGAGAGGCATGAAAGATATTCAAGCGTAGCTTCATATTTTCAAAAGAAACATCCATCACTCCTATTCGGCAATTAATGCATGCGTTGGTTGTAGCCAAGAAAGGTCTACCGAGGATGACAGGTGCTTGTCATCTAAGTTGTGGGTCATCTTAGTGTCTAGGACGATGAAATTGACTGAAAAAAAGAATTTGTTAACTTTGACAAATACATCCTCTATGACTCTACGAGGTACTTTAACTGACCAATCGGCTAACTAAAGAGTGGCCAGTATCAATTTTAGCTCGCCTAACCCAAATTGTTCATACACCGAATAAGGGAAGAGGTTGACACTAACTCCTAGGTCGAGGAGGGCACGGTCGATCAAGTGATCACCGATACATATGAAATAGTCGGAGTCCCCGGGTCTTTGAGTTTGCGAATGGTGTCGTGTCCTATGACAGCACTAACCTACTCAGTGAGGTGGACTTTTTTTGGGGATGTTTGGTTTTGATTTACGCTTTTAGGTGCAGAGATCTTTTAAGAATTTAGCATAAGAGGGAACTTGCTTTATGGCATCTAAGAGTGGCAGGTTGATCTTAACTTGCCTGAAAAGCTCAAGCATGTCGTCGATCGCGGCTCCCTTTTTATTGAAGGGTGGTGGCCTATTGAGGCGCGTAGGAAATGGAGCTCGAAGTTCGAATGGAAGAGGAACTGGAGTTGTCAATGACTCATGAGAGGATGTAGGTGCTAGAGGAGGTGCTATGTCAGCACATGCTGACAGTGTGTGAGATGAGGAAGGAAGGTCGGTCTCGGAGCAATCAGACGGCTCCGAATCACGAGGGGCTACAGGTGGTGTGGGCTTCTCGGGATGAGTCTCAGGCTCTCATCCATTCCTTAGGGTAATAACTATCTGTGCCTGATCATGAAAACCACTATTAAAAGCTAGCTGACTCTAAATGGCAAATTGTCCCATAGGATTGGTCACTAGTTGACTAAGTAGTTTATCATCTTCACAGCGGCTCATAGCAGCAGCAAGCTGCCCACTTGTGTTTCTAGCTTTGCAATGGATTGAAAATGAGAACTCAAAAGTTGGGTCCTCGTATCCAGTTCGTGTAGGGCTTTCAACACCTTCTCCTTAAATGCGATGTTTCGAGGAAGGGCTAAAGAAGCAATCTGGTGGACAAAAGGTGGGTAGGCTGGCTGATTGTAGGCAGGTGGGTATGCTGGCCTCTGAGGTGGTGCTGGCATATTAACCTGATTGGGTTGCTATCGCCAGGAGAAGTTTGAATGATTTCTCCAACCCGGGTTATAGGTATTGAAAAATGGATCATTATCCAAACGAGAGAAACCTTGGGCTGCTGTGTAGCAGATGGGAAGTCAGTGACAAAGTGGGTCGAGCTGGCACACAATGCACAAGGGCCTATGAAAGCAGGACATGGTGCAGCAGGTACTGTGGCTAGACTATTAGACAGGAGTTGACTCAGAGTTTGTGCCAGGGTGGCACCTACGTCGGGAGATTGTGAAATCTTGTATATTCCTCGAGATTTTCAGCTGGAATAGGCTATGGACCGGTCTATACGAGAGGCAGAGGCTTGGTGTTGGAAATTTTCACTCAAGATTTCAAAAAGACATTAGGCCTCATTCTCATTTTCAACATGAAGGTTCCACCACAAGAAGCGTCAGCGAATTGACGTGTTGAGGTGTCAACCCATCATAAAAGCACTGGACTAGCTGCCATTTTGGCACCTGATGATGAGGGCAAGCTCTAAAAAGATTCTTAAGGCGTTCCCAAGTCTCGTAAAAGGTCTCGCCGTCGAGTTAAGTAAAATTCGTAATGGCACGTCTGATTTAATTGGTTTTTCCTATGGGAAAATATTTTTTTAGAAATTTCTGTTGAAGTTTAGCCCAAGTTGTCATTGTGTTCGGTTCTAAGGAATTAAGCCAATGTTTAGCTTTATCTTTGAGAGAGGAATAATTTCATTTTAAGCGCCTCATTAGAAAAGTTACTGATTTTGTCTATGTGCTTGTATGGATCCTCATTACCACATCCACAAAAAGATTGGAGCATTTGAATTATATTGGATTTGATTCCATAGTGCGTTGCTCCAACTGCATGTGGCTAGAGATAGGATGGTGGCATATACTCGGAAGGAGTGAAATACTTGATCAGAGATTTAACCTGAGGATCGTCCTAGTGTTGGTCTGCCATGGTAGTAGGTGTCGTGTGTGAAGTAAGTGAAGCACGTAAGGCCGTTCGAAAAGTGCATTCAATTTCGGGGTTAAAGGAAGCTAAAAAAGGACGTTTAGATTAGCGGCCGAGCATGCACAAAAATGAATGAAACAGTGGGGAGTGGGCTACAAGCTCACTAAATCTAGTTTTCTCCAATTAAAGACAAAAACAGAAACATAAAACTCAGTGCGTGGACAGTGTTGAACCACTTGCTCATCTTTGCGCCTGTTTGTCCCAAATTCCTGTCTTTGTCGGATCAATCTTCGAGAACCTGAAAAAGGAAATAATATAGTTCACGACAGTATTTAAAGAGAAAAAAAAAATCAAATAAAAGTATTTAATTAATAAATTGTAGTCATAAATTAATTCTCCGGCAACGGTGTCAAAAATTGGTTCGTGTCGTACCGTACCAAAAATATTTATTTAAATTCTTATTTTAATGACTAACCGTAGGATAGTGGCTAAAGTCTGGATATCATTTTCAATGATTCAATGCGATTATGATTTATTTATTAAAATATTTTATTATTGATTTTCCTTTTAAAAGTAGAGTGATTTGTAAACAAATTCTAATTAAACTAAATAACTAACGAATCTGAAATAAAAATTAGAGTTGGAGTGAAATTCTTAAGGACTTGAATCCTCCCTAGACAGTAGTTTTAGTTTTATTCAAATTCTAGTTCATTTTAAATGGTTCAATTCAATCATATCGCAACTACATAACTGATAAGGATTTTCAAGAGGATAAACTCGATTCCGAACATGACATATTTTATCTAATATTTTGGCACAGATCGTCCAAAGCACGACCCATCCTATTGAAGCATAAAATATCTCACGTTCAAATATTAAGAAGCAAAGATAACAGTTGTATGATCTCGTCTTTATAATCACAGAAAATAACAATAAAAACGAAATATTTAAATTAAAAATTCGTTGATCGGAAGTCAACGTCCATGAAAAGATGAAGAAGATTCAAGCCTCGAGCCTCCGTCTTCATCATCTCATCACTTCCTGAGCCTTCTGGATTGACTTCTAGTTAATCTCTTCGACCGTCCTTCTAGATTTTAGAATATCTAGATGAGAAGCCCAGGCCATCTATTTATAATAGTGTTCCACGCCCCCAGGTTGCAGCGTTGTAGTTGAACTTTGCTGCCCGATTCCTTTCGGACGCAACTTATTCCGTCCGGACGCTTTTGGTCTAGTGAGATTTTGGTCTGAACGCAGCTCAATTCCTTTCAGACGATTTTCTTTCTGGTGCTGTTTCGTTTGGACACTCGGTTGGTCCGTCTAGACAGTTTTCTTACTGGACGACTTCCGTCCGAACGCTAGATATTCCGTTTGGACGATTTTGCCTTGAAATTCCCTTTTTGCCCCTATTGTCCTTTTTGGTTCCATTTTATATCATTTTCTCCTCTATGCCACCTCCCATGATGCTGATGACAAAAATACTACAAAATAATTTAGTAAACACATTTTCGAGGCTTAACATAGTGTATTTTATGGAATAGGATCGACACTTTTACATACCGATCAATATCTATCAGGTGCACGGGCGAGTGCGAGTCGAACAAACGGTTTAACCTGTTTTATTTGATCTTACAAATCTATAGAAAGCTCAACAAATCTCAAGTTGTACACAAAATATAACGAATTAACAAATTTCATGCATTCCAATAGGAATATAGAGTGTAAAAGGGCATGAAGCTTGAATTAATGCCTTTATTTTGTAGGAGAGTAAGATTCTCTAGAGAGTAGTTTTGTTTTTGTACAGAGATTGATTTTTTTTTTTAATTCTGAAGCTTGAAGGCCTAAAGCTACCATCGTTCGTCGAAGCTTGGAACTACCGTCGTTGGTCGCCTTCACCGAAGCTAGATGGTCAACACTGATTAATGCTCGATCAATGGTCGTCACTCGTGTCGTGGTTCATGACCGCTGCAAATTTTTATGAGAGCTTTATGATAGCGAGGGAGTGAGAATGGAGTGGAATTGGATCAGTAGATCTAAAAGCTACCATTCAAAGTTCAAACCCTAATGCATACTAATGAATCTACTTAATGATCTTGCGTTGGATTTATGCTTGCTCACGTTAAGATTTCTCATAACAAAAAACACCCAAAAGTGTGAACATAGTTGGTCGGGTTAGTTTGCAAGAGTTTTAACATTTTTAACCCAAGAGCTGACCATAACCCCAAAAAGAAAAAAAAATTGCAACCTAGAACTGATGGAACATGAGACGAAACCATTATTGGCAGTTTAGTCAATTCGAATGACATGTTTTTTCCGAGTCAGATAAAGTCGTGGACACCCCTACTAAGAAAGCTGAATCAAGCAACAAAAAGAAGGGAAGCCACGGTACTTGACGAAGCTCTAATTCTAGATGAACGTGATCATCCTAGAAACTACTTGTGGGCATTTAGGCCAATTTAATTGAACTCTAAATAAAAATGGAAAACAAATTTAATTTGATAAAGCTTTTAGATGATGCATTATGAAGGTTTTAAATATTGACCGGTGGCAATATAGGTATGAACCAATCTAACATTGACAATACATTGATGAACCAGTTCAGTTCTTTTTAAAATATTAGGTACGACTTTTAAAATGCTTTCACAGGAAAAAGGAAATCAAAAAAAAAGAAGAAGAAGAAGAAAAGAAAAAAAAAGAAAAAAAAAGAGTTGAGAGGAGTTGTTCTCTTTGACTCTGTTGCACGTGCTATCGTCCCGTGTGTTGCTTTGAAAGCTTGCATGGGGTATATGAAGAACACTTACTTTCGTTCTTTTCTTGTCGAAATTAAAAATCTCAACTTGACATGTGGCTTGTTAAATGTAGAATGACAACATTATAATGAAAGAATATAACATTGAGTTCTGGAGATAGCCCATGATTTTTTTAAAAAAAAATCATCGCTTAATTCTCCAAATAATACTCCTGTTGGAATGTTGCAACTTAGGCTTGAATATGCTTTTTATGTAGGTTCGTCATCTCGTCACTTCCCGAGCCTTCCGGATTGGCTTCTAGTTGATCTCCTCGACCGTCCTTCTATATTTTAGAATATCTAGATGAGAAGCCCAAACCATCTATTTATAATAGTATTCCACGCCCCCAGGTTGCAGCGTTGTAGTTGAACTCTGCTGCCCGATTCCTTCCGGACGCAACTTATTCCGTCCAAACACTTTTGGTCCAGTGACATTTTCGTTCGAACGCAGCTCAATTCCGTTCAGACGGTTTTCTTTCTGGGGCTGTTTCGTTTGGACACTCCGTTGGTCTGTCTGGATGGTTTTCTTACTGGACGACTTCCGTCCGAACGCTAAATATTTCATCTGGACGGTTTTTCCTTGAAATTCCCTCTTTGGCCCTGTTGTCCTTTTTGGTCCCATTTTATATCATTTTCTCCTCTATGCCACCTCACATGATGCTGTTAACAAAAGTACTACAAAATAATTTAGTAAACACATTTTCGAGGCTTAACATAGTGTACTTTACAGAATAGGATCAATACTTTTACGTACCAATCAATGGATCTATTAGGTGCACAAGCGAGTGCTAGTCGAACAAACGGTTTAACCTGTTTTATTTGATCTTACAAATCTATAGAAAGCTCAACAAATCTCAAGCTGTACACAAAAAATAAAAAATTAACAAATTTCATACATGCCAATAGGAATATAGAGAGTAAAAGGGCTTAAAGCTTGAATTAATGCCATTATTTTGTAGGAGAGTAAGATTCTCTAGAGAGTAGTTTTGTTTTTGTACAGAGATTGATTTTTTTTGTATTTTGAAGCTTGAAGGCTTAAAGCTACCATCATTCGTCGAAGCTTGGAACTACCGTCGTTGGTCACCTTCACCGAAGCTTGATGGTCATCGCTGATTAATGCTCGATCAATAATCATCGCTCACTTCGTGGTTCATGACCACTGCAAATTTTTATGAGAGCTTTATGAGAACGAGAGAGTGAGAATGGAGTGGAATCGGATCAATGGATCTGAAAGCTACCATTCAAAGTTCAAACCCTAATGCATACTAATGAATCTAATTAATGATCTTGCGTTGGATTTATGCTTGCTCACGTTAAGATTTCTCGTAACAAAAAACACTCAAAAGTGTGAACATAGTTGGTCAGGTCAATTTGCACGAATTTAACATTTTTAACCCAAGAGCTTACCATAACCCCAAAAAGAAAAAAAAATTACAACCTAAAACTGATGGAACATGATACGAAACCATTAATTGGTAGTTTAGTCGATTCGAATGACATATTTTTTCCAAGTTAGATAAAGTCGTGGACACCCCTACTAGAAAAGCCAAATCAAGCAACAGAAAGAAGAGAAGCCACGATACTAGATGAAGCTCCAATTCTGGATGAACGTGAGCATCCTAGCAACTACTTGTGGGCATTTAGGCCAATTTAATGGAACTCTAAATAAAAATGGAAAACAAATTTAATTTGATAAAGCTTTTAGATGATGCATTATGAAGGTTTTAAATATTGACCAGTGGCAATATAGGTATGAACCAATCTAACATTGACAATACATTGATGAACCAGTCCAGTTCTTTTTAAAATATTAGATACGACTTTTAAAATGCTTTCACAGGAAAAAAAAACAAAAAAAAAAAAGAAAAGAAAAGAGTTGAGGAGTTGTTCTCTTTGACTCTGTGGCACGTGCTATCGTCCTGTGTGTTGCTTTGAAAGCTTGCATGGGGTATATGAAGAACGTTTACTTTCGTTCTTTTCTTGTCGAAATTAAAAATCTCAACTTGACATGTGGCTTGTTAAATGTAGAATGGCAACATTATAATGAATGAATATAACATCGAGTTTTGGAGATAGCCCATGATTTAAAAAAAAAATTCATCGCACAATTCTCCAAATAATACTCCGGTTGGAATGTTGCAACTTAGGCTCCAATCTGCTTTTATGTAGGTTGGAGATTTTTTGATACACAATTGGAAGCTTACTCATAATGCATTTGGTCCAACATTTTTCATACAATCTATTTTTTCGTTGATATTAAAATTTTTTCTTATTAGCCTAAACAAGTGTACGTACCAAATTCTTCTCGTCATGAGAAATTTAAAAAATAAAAAAAAATAACAAAATTTTTTAAAAAAAAGTTAAAATATGACAAAAAAAGCCCAGGCATTTTTTACTTTTTAGTGGTTTTTATTTGTCCTTAATAAATTTTTTCAATTTATCCGAGCGAACATACTTTTTAGATTATATTCATCACAAGGAACCAAAAAAGTAAAAACATTTAAACCAAGAAATTAAAAAAAGTCAGAAAAAATGAAAAAAAAACTAAAAAAAAAAAAAGGAATTAGACATTTTAGACCAAGCATTCGATCAGCTGTGACCAATGCCACAAGTTAAAAATAGCATCTGCATCTTAGTAAAATTGCATGCATATAAAATCACATATCAAAACCTCACCTGACCCAGTAATAAGGTACCTTAATGGCCGGATTGGCAACAAACTTCAAAGCTATAGTCTTTTCGTTTTTTTACGTTTTTATTTAAAAAATTAAATTAGGTTCAAAATAAATTATTTGATAACTTAATTTTTAAGTTATATTTTTTTAAATTAAATATTTCGATAAAAAATTAATTTTTTTGTTTTTTGTTCAAAGTAAACAATTTTACCACTTTATATAATTAATATTAACAATTATATAAAATTAGTATTGGTAATAAATAAATTATGAATAAAAGATATTATTATATTTTAAAAGTAGTGTGAGCTTAAATAGAATATTCTGAGAGTTTGTATTTTAATTTGACTTTTTAACTTTTTTACCAAACAGACACTCTTAACTTTTGACATTTTTAACCAAAAAATCAAAAAAATTAAAATTGCCCATCAAGATTTTAGTTAGTTATGTGGAGGACAAACTTGAGTTGGTTTATAAAAGCTCCTATACTAACTAGGTCAAAGTCAAGCCTAGCATAAGTGAGTTGATCTCCAACTTAATACCCAACAAATGTTAGTTAATATTATTTCACCTGAAATATTTTAGCTATATATCATTTGGTGAGAATACTATGGGCATGTTTGTTTTGATGGAAAGAAGTTTAGGATTAGATTAGCAATTTAGTCTCTCATGTTTAGTTATCATTAATAAGTTCAGATACACTATTTAAGGAGACTCCAAATTTCATAAACATAAGATAATTCTGTCCTAGGGAAAGGGGTGAAATTGATAATCTGAAATTAAAAAATCTATGTTTAAATGTCAAAAAAAATTTTATTACTATTTTTAGAACAATATTATATATTTTCTAATTAGAAAAAAAGTTCTTTATTATTAGTTTTAAAAAAATAATTTATATTTTATTTATAAAAAACAGTTTATCATTTTTTTAAAAAAAAACCATTTGTTGTTTTTTTAAAGAAATCTGTTTATTATTATTATTTTTTAAATATTTTTTATAATTTCTTATTTTAAAGTCTGTTTTTTAATTATTTTAAAAACTGTTTTTAATATATTTTTATTTTAAAAACTATTATTTCTTTTTGTTCGTAAGAAACTTTGTTTCTTTGTATTTTTCTTTTATTAAAAAAAACCTGTGTTATTTTTTTATTATTTTTTAACTGTTTTGTTTTTATATTATATTTTTTATATATTTTTCTAAACCACTTATTTATTTTTTAACTATTTTTTGTTTTTCTTTTATTTTAAAAAATATTTATTTTTCTTTTTTCTTTAAAAACTATTTTTTTATATTTTTTCTATTTTAAAAAATGTTTACTTTTTATTTTACTTCATGTTGATTTGGTTACAATTGTGTAGCGTATTATTGTCATTTATGCATAAAACTTATTTTTTAATTTACAAATAAAAGATTATATATTATAATTTTTAGTATCTCCTGAAATAATTAAACATGAAAATAAATAAAAAGGTAAATTAACAATGCATTGGATATATTATTCTAGGATTATTAGTGAGGGGATATTGAATACTATCTAATCCTTTTCCTCAAAATAGGTAATAAACATGACCTATGGACTTATTTGATAACCGGTATAAATTTGATGAGATTAATAGTGAGGTAGAATTGATAATGACGTGGAATTAGTAATGAGATGAGATTAATTTTTTTTGTATTTGATTTGAGTAAGATTAAATAACGAACTAAATAAAATCATGTTTGATTTGAGTAGAATTGAATAACGTTAGATAAAATTATAATGGTCAATTTTTAATATTACCCTTGTATTAAGTTAATTTATTTTAAAATTAACTTAAATAAATTAATAATTTAAATTTTATATTATTTATTTTAATATTTTAATATTTCTTATTATACAACAATACTCAAAACTATACAATAATTATCCCAAAATAATTGCTTATTTCTCAAACTAAACCATGATAGCATTTATATGGAAACAACTCATATGATTAGTGATGTTCTAACCACTAGATTACACAAAACTAGTTGTACTCGTTATCACAGGCTCAGAGTAGCATAATGTGGTCAAGGATGAATTTGAGCAAGATATACAACATCCCTTCAACGGTACAAAAGAAGAAT
>JAULJZ010152485.1:0-29792 GCA_032270985.1 Heliamphora pulchella
CAGCGGTTCCTTAGATAGAGCTCGTTATGAAGTTTTCCAGAAGCAGGTGGAGATTACTAAGGCTGCTAGAGGAGAGGTCAAAATAACATTCGGTTGGCATGGGACATCGGCCGAAGGTGTGGCGGACATTTTGAGTCACGGTTTCGCTATGCCGAGAAAGATTTCTGGCTCTGAAGCTCATGGAATTGGTATTTACCTGTCTCCTGTACGCTTACCACATATAAGGTACTGCATACACATAAATATACACTGTTTTACTGTTCATATTGAATTTTTGCTATGATTCTTTCTGAGTCTTGGTAATAACGAATGATAGTTGGATTGTGTTTCAGTGCTATGTTATCCGAGGTAGATAACAATGGCGAAAAGCATGTTATGTTGTGTAGAGTTATATTGGGAAATTGTGAGAAAGTTGATGCAGGATCCCAACAACTGTATCCTTCCAGTGTGGATTTTGATACTGGTGTGGATGATGTTAAGAATCCTAAGTGGTATGTTGTGTGGTGCGCCAATATGAACACACACATACTTCCCGAGTGTGTTGTGAGCTATAGATCTTCCGATCTTGTTCCAGGTGAATTTTTAATTTTTTTTTGCTTGGTAGTATCTGATGTGAATTTTAATTTTTTTGCTTGGTAGTATCTGATTTTTTTATGCATGTGTCTGTTTTCCAACTTTAGAAACTAATTATTATTTTTATGTTTTTAGGTCAATTGGGAAGATCGTCATATGTGAAGTATGTTCCGGGTTCATCGACAGCATTGTTTGCAAAGCTCCTCTCCAAGTTGGGGAGTTTTCTCCCTTCCTCGAGGGTTCAGGAATTTCGAACTTTGTTCACGGCATACAAGGTACATTGTGTCTGCTTTATTCAATTTTCTCAAATGTTGTACGAAAAATAGAAAATTGTAAATTTAGTATAAGCATGATTATCGTTATTTAATAAAATTCCCCATTTACTGTCCCAGGACGGAAAAGTGGCTAAAGATGCTTTAGTGAAACAGTTACGATCAGTTGTGGGGGATGATACACTGGCTTCAGTGATTCGTGAAGTTCGTGGCTGAAAACAAGGTTTTTTTTAAATTTTTTTCAGTAGGAGCATTTAGAATTTATTCTTGTGATGGATCATCCATTTTTATACAACCAAATGGAATATTACTGATACGGATTTCAAGAGGAAATCCTCATAGATGTTAAAGGAGAGTTTTTTTCCCAGTAGCTTCACTTACCGTCATGGATGTACAAACAACTCTTTAACCTTATTTCGTAAGGTTTTATTGATTATTAGTGCTATAATTGAGTACTTTCTTGATGCTTTAACTTTTCTAAATATATTACTAATGCATAACAAGTGACAAAGAAGAAAGGGTGTGAATGGATAAGATTTTGTTTATGAAAGTCCTTATTTTTGGAAATTAATTTTTTTTTGAATTTTTTATTTTAGTGCCGCATGTTTTGATACGTTAATTTTTTATAGTCAAACTAGCAATTTGAAAGTTTCCTTTGTTGTTACGGTGGCAAAGGAATAGCTTAAATTGCTATTTTTCTATTAGTATTTACTCTTCTACTAAAATTAGAAGTTCTACTAGTATACATAAGGGTGTAAACCTAAGGGATCTTCATCTTTTTTTTACTAATAATATTTAGATTTTTTCTTACCTTGAGGATTCATGATTCTTGCTCGTGGATTCGAATAGTTATCTCATTTGCTATAATGTATCTAACATTTTGTGATATTTCATTACGTTAAGTGGTATTAAAGCAAGGATTTATCTGGCTTAATGGCACAAATTGAAGCAAATCGCACAAACTCTATTGATGGTGATCGTAGGGTTAATGTTTTGTGGAAAGCATTTGAGAGACGACGACGACGACAACAACATTTAAATGAGATTCAAGAGCTGATTGTTGGGTTACATCTCAATGCTAACAATTGGCCACCAACGATTGACGGGGATTGTGCCAAGGGATTTAGCCAAGACCGGCTCTTTATGATATTATGTCGCGCTAATATTGCAACCCAGTGAATGGAAACAGTTATTAGAAAGAGAACAATGAAAAATCATACCCTATTGGGTAGGCGAGCAATCTTATTTATAATAAATTTAAAGAATACTATTACAATCATACATCCACACACACTGGATAATAATAATAATAATAATAATAATAATAATAAGCTACTAAACTACTAACACCCCCTCAAGTTAGAGCATATATATCTACCAAGCCCAGCTTATTACATAAATAGGAGACACGCAGACCCGGTAAGGATTTAGTGAAGATATCAGCTACTTGTTCCCCTGTAGGGATAGATCCAAATGTAATAACACCTTTCTGATATTCCTCACGGAAAAAGTGGCAGTCAATCTCAATATGCTTCGTTTGCTCATGAAAGACTGGGTTTGTAGCATTATAAATAGCGGAGGTATTATCAACCCAGAGTCTGACAGAGTCTTTAAGTGGAAAGTGTAACTCTGTCAAAATCTGCTGAAACCACATAATCTCAACAGTCGCTAATGCCATAGCCCGGTATTCGGTCTCAGCACTAGACTGGGATACTACAGTCTGCTTCTTGCTCTTCTAAGAAATCAAATTCTTACCAACAAATATAAAGTAACCAGAAGTGGACCTCCTGTCAAATGTACATTCAGCCCAAACAGTATCAGAGTACCCTTCCATTCCCATTTGGCCATGATCAGAGAATTGGATTTCCTTACCTGGATTTTTGTGTAAGTACCAAAAAATACGTAACACTGTTTTTCAATGGGGGACACGAGGATCAGACAAAAATTGACCCACTACACTCACCGGGTAAGCAATATCTGGACGAGTCATGGTAGTAAGATAATTAAGCTACCCTACTGTACGTCGATATTGTTCAGGATTAGGAAGAACCGCTCCTTCTTTCGGTTCTAACTTGACATTAGACTCCATAGGTGAGTCCACGCCTTTAGCATTCATATATCCTGCTCGCTCTAGATTATCAAGAATATACTTCCGTTGAGAATTGAATACACCTTTCGTATTTCTGGTTACTTCAATACCTAGGAAGTATTAAAGTTCACCAAGATCTTTGGTCTGAAACTTAGTGCTCAGAAATGATTTAAGCACAACAATCCCTCCACTGTCACTACTGGTAATAACAATGTCATCTACATAGACAACAAGTAATATGCAACCTGCAGAGGTATGTCGGAAGTGTTACAGATTTTGACCTTAGTCTAATTCGTTTTTAGTTTGGCAAATCTGTGACAAAAGTTTATGCAAATTATTTATTTTATTTATTGATATTTTGACGCTTGTCTTGTTCGAGTTTTGGATTTAATATTGCAGGGTCACGCAAAAAGGAGCAGAAAATATCAAAAATTAGCCCGCGGAATAAGACCGCCCGATAGACCGCTCGAGCGGTCCATCAAGCGGTCTATTGCACATTTCGGTATATTATATTCTGCAACAAAATAACTGCAGTGCAGGCTTTACTGCTCGAGCGATGAATGACCGATCGAGCGGTTCTTGACGAGACAGATTTTAATTGACGCAGTAGCGAGAGTTTTGGCAGGGCTTCTATAAATAGGCAGCTAGGGTTTTTTTGTTGGAGCTTCCTGATTATATTTGGTATGAAAACCTAGCCGCCACAAGCTTTGAAGATTATTTATTATACTCGCAAGCTAGTCTACATACACGTAAGCTAGTCTACAACAACTTGATGATCCGTTAGCTTCCGCTCATTTAAGCCATTCATCAAGTCAATCAAAATTTCAACAATCTGTTTGGATTCATGGAGTCGCTTGAGAGGAGTCTCAAGTGTTGAAGTTTGGTGAAGGAATCCGTTAGCATTGAAGTCCGGTGGAGGGTGCCAGCGGCGGTCAAGCACATGAGTTGGTGCACGTAGATTCGGCAAAGATAGGCTTACTACCATTGGTTGTGGATGTAACGTCGGGGTTGTAAGATTTCTTTGTAACCAATAATTTTATAGTGTTTGATTTTCTAGACCCGGTGTAGTCTTGTGATTTTTACCTGGATTGGGATTTTTCACGTAAAAATCGTTGTCTTGTGTGTGATTGTGGTTGTTTTTATTTTCTGCTTACGTGCTTGATTGTTTTAAGCTTTTTGCAGCGTTTAACTTATTTAAGAAAATTAATTAGTGCAAACCAGTCGTTAAATAGGATTTTTCAATTGGTATCAGAGCAGGTTACAAAATTTTTTTAAATTTTTTTTCTTGTATGATCTATTGACTGATTTGCAATAAATGAATTTTCTTAGAGAATGCGCTTCGACTGATAGATCACCCCTTCTTGAAGGCCATAATTATTCATTTTAGAAAGTTAGAATGAGAGCCCTTTTGAAATCTATTGATGAAAGAGTTTGGCTTTCTGTTGTTGAGAGTTACAAGCCTTTCACCAGTATAGTTGATGGAGAAATCGTCTTTAAGCCCATGGCTAAATGAGATAGAGCTAATTTTGAGGATGCAGGCTGGAATAGCAAAGTTATAAATGTTATCTTTAGTGGAGTCACACAAGATGAGTTTCGTAAAATTAGTACGTGTAACTTGGCTAAAGAAGTATGGGATATTCTTTAAATCACTCACGAATAGATTGATACTTTAAAAATTTCAAAACTTTAACGTCTCACAACAAATTTTGAAACTCTACGTATGAAAGACGATCAAAGTTTTGACGATTTTTACGCAAAATTAAGTGATATTGTGAATGCCTCATTTAATCTTGGTGAAAAAATATCAACTTCTAAAATTGTTTGAAAAATTCTTAGATCATTACCCGAACGTTTTCAACCAAAAGTCACAGCAATAGAAGAGAGTAAAGACATCGATTCTATTTATGTTAAAGATTTAGTTGGAAACTTGTAAACCTATGAGCCAAATATTCAAAATAAAAAGGTTTCAAAAAATTTGGCTTTTGCTTCAGCTCAAGGTTCTACAAGTGACTCGGATGATGATTTAAACCCTGAGATGATGGCTATTTTTGTGAAGAAATTCAAAATTTTTTTAAAAACTAAAAACGTCTAATCAGGAGAAAAAATCACAAAAAAGCACGGTAAAGATAAAGCTAAAAATATGCCCAATTTTATTAAAAAATGGTTGAAAGGCAAAATTTCTGAAAGTCAATGCTATGAATGTAAATGATATGGACGAATGGCTAAAGAATGCCCGAATCTTCTTAGAAAGAAACAGAAGGGATTCATAGTCACTTGGGATAATGAAAGTGAACCCGACACGAGTGATGAAAAAGAATCTGATTATAGTGATGGTGAAATTGTAGCTTTTGTTGGTTCTGTTCAGGAGGAATTTATTGAGTCTGAAAATGAAAATTTTATAAATAATTTTGAAAAAGAGGAAAGTGAAACAGACAGTGAGTCTGAGGATGATGAAACTCTTCAACAAGCTTATGATAAGTTTTATAGAGAGTGTTTTAAGTTGACCAAATAAAATGTAAAAGTGGTTAAAAAATATAAATTGTGTGAAAAGAGAGACGGTGTCAAACAAGTGCTAACTGAAACTCAAAACCTGGGTGTGAAGTTAAAATTAAATAGGGAGATTTTGTGTGAAAAAGTAGCAAACTGTGAAAAAAAAAACTTGTCTGAATTGTGTTAAACTAGACAAACCAGGATTGAATTTCTTGAAAAAGAGTTGCATGCTTGTGTTGAATTAAAAACTGATCTTGAATTAAAATTGATTAAATTTGAAAAAGATTCGTTAAATGCTCAATTTTCTTTCAAGAAATTGAATGCAGGTACTATGACTTTGGATGACATGCCTGGGTCACAAAAGGCGGTGACTGACAGGAGTGGACTTGGATTCACGGGTGCTTCGTCAAGCAAACCGTACAAAGGAAAAGGAAAAATTGGCCCGCCAATTTTAGCTGAGTCTGCACCAAAATTTGTGAAAGCAGAAAGTGGCTCAAAAAGATCATCTGCAAATTTTTCAGCCAAAACAAACGAAAAATGGAAGAATCAGACAGGTAGAACAACCATTGTACATGGTGAGGTAAGGAAAGCTAAATTTGTTCATACTTGTCATCATTGTGGTGTTTTTACACACATCCCAACTGCATGAAATTGAATAGGAATACATTTTTTGTGCCTATTTGTCATCACTGTGGTATAAAGGGACACATCAGACCTCACTGCACTAGGTTGCTTGAACCATATAGACTCAAATTTGACATGCCACAACAACCTAGAAAAAATTGAATTTTCACCCTAGACCATGTGCCTTTGAAACTCAAATAAGTTTGGGTCCGAAAGAGTGATCTAGACAGCTTTTTAGCTAGTTGTAGTCCCTAGTCTGTTTTGGGTCGTGTTTTTTTGTTTTGTGTGTTTGAGTTTTTTTATTTTTAGTTTTTTTTGTCGTTATTAAAAAAAAAATTGTGGGGGACTTTATTAAGGGTTGAGTACTTTTTTGTGTGTATTATTTCATTTGGCTAAAATCTCATATTTTAAGTTTTGAGATTAACTACTGCATTTTTTGGGATAATTTAGTTCATAGTGGATAGAACGCTTTCAGAGATGAGTCTACTCTATACACTACTTGAATATTGATAGATGCAGGGATCTTCCGCACTTGGGATTATATTTATTTATGGGTCTCTTTTATCGTTTAGTTGTCTAAAGAGTTCACAAAATGACCACATAGTGGCGACTCACTTGATCTTAATGTTTACACTCTCTCATTCTTTTTGTTCTGTATGTTTAGTTTTAGGAAATGGCTACCTATGCGGATCTTGTCTTTTCGTACGTACTAGTGTGCAGCTCACCTTGTTTCTTTTTGTGCCAAAATTTGTTTAGGAAATGATTACCTATGTGAACCTTACTTTTTCGTTCGTATTAGTGTGAAAGCCGCTTATAAAAGCATAAAATAATAATAATAAAAAAAGAAAAAGTTTGCAGTCTCTGGTTGAGGGGGAGTTAGCTTTTAAAGTGAATTAAGTCAAAACTGGTTTGACTTTGTGACATTCTTGATTTCTGATAAATAAATGTGACTCGGGCATATAGATCTCATGTAGGTTTTGATCTTGAAATCTTAAAATATTTCAAGTCACACACACACACACACACACACACTTATTCATATAGAATCTACTCTGATTGTGTTCGTTCATATATGAATGTAGGGTATCTTGGAATCTATGTATATTTTAATCACTTTGATTAGATTTTGTGGTTTTAAGTGAATGCAAATACACCAAGGACTTGTACTTGTTTGTTAATCTTGTTCCTTACTCAAAAAATTTTGTTTTGTTTTTTTTTTTTTTTTGGTTGTCAATTCGTGACAAAAAAGGGAGAGTGTTAAGTTTGAGGGAGAGTAATTTTTGTTGTGAATAGTTTTAGTTTAAGTTAAGTTTGAAGAGGAGTATTTTGAGTGAAAGTTTTTGAGGGGGGAGTATTTTGAGTGAAAGTTTTTGTTTGTGTCGAGTCTGTTTTTTTTTAAATGTTAGCTTGTTTAATTGGATTAGCTGACTTGTTGGGTTTTGTCACAGAATTGCCAAAAGGGGAGATTGTTACGGATTTTGGTATCGATCTAATTCGTTTTTAGTTTGGCAAATATGTGACAAATGTTTATGCAAATTATTTATTTCATTCATTGATATTTTAATGCTTGTCTTGTTCGAGTTTTGGTTTTAATATTGCAGGGCCATGCGAAAAGGAGCAGAAAACATAAAAAATTAGCCCACAGAGTAAGACTGCCCGACAGACCGCTCGAGCGGTCCATTGCACCTCTCGGTATATTATATTCTATAACAAAATAACTGCAGTGTAGGCTTCACTGCTCGAGCGGTAAATAGACCTATCGAGCGGTCCTCGACGAGACATATTTTAATTGAAGCAGCAGCGAGGGTTTTGGTAGGGCTATTATAAATAGGCAGCTATGGTTTCTTTGTTGCAGCCTCCTGATTATATTTGGTATGAAAACTTAGTCGGCACAAGTTTTGAAGATTATTTATTATACTCGCAAGTAAGTCTACATATTCGTAAGCTAGTCTACAACAACTTGATGATCCGTTAACTTCCGCTCATTCAAGCCATTCATCAAGTCAATCAAAACTTCAACAATCTGTTTGGATCCATGGAGTCGCTTGATAGGAGTCTCAAGTGTTGAAGTCTGGTGGAGAAGTTCGTCAGCATTGAAGTCCGGTGGAGGGTACCAGCGGCGGTCAAACACAGGAGTTGGTGCACGTGGATTCGGCAAAGATAGGCTGACTATCATTGGTTGTGGGTGTAACGTCGGGGTTGTAAGATTTCTTTGTAACCAACAATTTTATAGTGCTTGATTTTCTAGACCCGTTGTGGTCTCGTGGTTTTTATTCGAATTAGGGTTTTCCACGTAAAAATCGTTGTCTTGTGTGTGATTGTGGTTGTTTTTATTTTCTGCTTGGGTGTTTGATTGTTTTAAGCTTTTTACAGCGTTTAGCTTATTTAAGAAAATTAATTAGTGCAAATCAGTCGGTAAACGAGATTTTTCAGGAAGAATACAGTATGATTATTTGTTGACTATTGAAGGTCAAATTCCTGTACAACGGAGCTGAAACGGCCAAACCAGGCTCTGAGAGACTGCTTCAGACCATATAACAAACGTCGTAGTCGACAAACATTGTTAGACTCCCCCGGAGCAACAAAAGCTAGGTGGTTGCTACCAAACGGGATTTCAATCTCTCAAGAGTGCCATAAGAATGAAGTTTGACAGTATATACCCACTTACACTCAATAGCTGCCTTCCCAAAAGGAAGACGTACCAAGTCCCGCGTATGATTCGCCTCAAGAGCATTCATCTCCTCAATCATAGCCTGACGCCAACCTGGATGAGAAAGGGTATCTACAACAGAGCAAGACAAAGTATGCTGATCAAGTGTAGTAATACCTTGCTAAACAGTAGCAGGTAATCTACGATATGGCGTAGTATATAAGGGATGATCCTGACAACTACGATCAGACTTGCATAAAGTAATAGGAGAATCACTTACCTGATCAGATGTCGGATCCAGCGGAGAGGAGTCTGACTCAGGTAGAAGAGAGGTGGTGGGGCCTGGAGAAGATGAGTCTATGGATGAGGAGATCACAGGTACCACTGGGACAATAGGAGAAGACTCATCAGATATATCAACCTGAGTCTGGAGACCTGGAGTCGGTGCCACTGGTAAATCTGGAGATAAAGGATACACCAGAATCTGTTCTGAATCATCAGCACCAGTGGAGAAAGGTGTAGTTGCTGATACAAAGAACGAAACAGACTCAACAAACACCACATCTCGGGATACTAGAAACCTTCGCAATTTCGGACTATAACACTAATATTCTTTCTGTGTCTTAGGATATCCCATGAAAGCACACTTTAGGGCGCATGCATCTAACTTTGTCACAGTCGGTCTCGTATCGCGCACATAGCACACACACCCAAAGATCTTTAGCGGTAATGAGAAAGAAATCTGCTAAGAAAGTAAAACTGACAAAGGTGTAGCACCATGGAGAACAGATGAAGGTAATTGATTAATAAGATAGCATGTTGTCAATACTGCTTCACCCAAGAACACTTTAGGAACCTTCATCTGGAACATTAGAGCACGAGCAGTTTTCAATAGATGCCTATTCTTGTGCTCAGCCACTTCATTTTGTTGTGGGGTGTTTGGGCAGGACGTCTGGTGAATAATCAAATGGGTATGCAAGTATGTACCTAACATGCCACCAATGTATTCACCCCCATTATCACTACGAAGAATCTTAATAGTCTGTCCAAATTGAGTTTAAACCTCTTTACAAAAAATAGTAAACACAGTTGGTAATTCAGAACGTTTCTTCATAAGATAAAGATAAGTAGTTCGAGAATAGTCATCAATAAACGTGACAAAGTACCGAAATCCAAATAAAGATGTAACTGGACATGGACCCCAAACATCTGAATGAACTAAAGAAAAAGGATTCTTGGTCCTATTATTATTCCGTGACACATATGGCACACACAGGTGCTTAGCAAAACGACATGACTCATAGTCTAACTGTGTAACTTGACTAAAACTAAGACATAATTTCTTCAGACTCGATAAGGAAGGATGGCCCAACCGACAATGTATATCCAAAAACTGAGATGAATGTTCGGAGCATGCAACATATGAGGGCTCATCCATCACATACAGGCCATCTACCACCCGTCCTCTACTGATAGTACTCCTCGAAGCTAGATCCTGAAAAATGCAATGATCAGGAAAGAATATTATTGAGCACTTCAAATCTTTTGTAATACGACTTACCGATAGCAAATTAAATGGATTAACAAGAGTATGTAAAACATCAGAGATGATAAGAGATGGAGATAAAGCAGTAACTCCATGTCCTTTCACCTATAAGGTTCCTCCATTGGCAACAAAAACTCCACTATGTTCAGGGGTCAAGTGATAAGACGAAAAAGTACCTGTGGAGTGGGTCATATGACCAGATGCACCTGAGTCTATCACCCATGATCTGGGAGTAGCCTTACATGCAGCTGGGTTACCTGCAACTGTGGTTGAGGGAGTATTGGTTGTGTTCCCAATCCTCATCTGGATAAACTGATCATACTCCTCCTAAGTCATATCTATAGTCCTCCTTTCAGAAGAAGAAGATGAAGGAGCATCATAATCAGCCACTGCATTGGCCACAGTCGAGGTAGGACACCCATGTAGCTTCCAACATGAGCTCTGTAAATGTCCCTGCTCTCCACAACAGTAGCAGGACCTAGTGTCACGTCCACCTCGACCTCTTTCTCGTCCTCTATCACCACGACCTCTACCACGAAAACCACCTCTACCGCCTCCATGAAATGCACCGAGAGCTGTGTGATCACCCTGGTCAGCAGTAGTAATACGAGACTCATCCTTACTAATTGCTCTATTCATCCTCCTGAAGATCTCAGATAAAGATAGAATATCAGACCTAGCTAAGATCTGTGAACGGGCAGAGTCAAGTTACTGGTTCACCCCAGCTAAGAAACACACCACCAAAAACTGCATTATTTGCTCTCTGAAAATCTCGTATCGATAGGTGAAAGGTACCAACAGATCATACTCATCTGCCAGCACCTTGAACTCTGTGAAATAGTCTGAGAACGGTTGTTCGCCCTGATGTATTCTGAATATACTCTGCATCACATCATATAATCTGGATAAGTTATTAGTCGACGCAAAGGTCTTCTCGAGTATGGTCCACCTCTCTAACAGTGGTGGCATTGACCCCTAAAACCTCAATGGACGACTCCATTGAATTCAACAATTTATTCAATAGTCTTGCATCATCGCCTTTTCACCTCTTGTATTCATCAGATCCCTTCTCAGGAGGATCGTTGAATAAATGATCCTCCTTTTCCATACCTTCAATTGTTAGCAATACCTTTTTCTTCCATAACACATATGTTTGTGGTCCAGTTAGTCTCGAATCCACTAACCGTGTGGATGATGAAAACATATCTGTGTTTCATTGTCTATCAGTACTCATTTGAGTTTCACTAATCCTTCTTTCAATACTACTTGGAAAGTCACCCACCCTTGTCGAACTTTTCGTTGACATCACACTCTATCAATAGTAAGGAATCACAGGCAACCACTACAACATCACAACAGAACTCAATTCCAACAGGAACAATTCATAAATGGACCACCAAGCGTACCTTTAAGCTATCACCATAGTCTTCAACACCCCGTGACAGTCCCCAAGACCCTCAAAACAGCAGCTAGGGTTCTTCGCAAAATTATTGGTACTCACAGAATCAAGGTAAAGGACCACAGCAGTCCCTAGAACCTCAAACCAACGACTAAAACTCCCTAGGGACTGACGACACTTCTAGAAGAGAGAAAAAGAGGTGGGTTGTGTGAGAAAGTAGTTGTCGGCAACTCCAAGAAAAAGAGACTGTCGATAACTCCCAGAGGGAGAAAAGAGACTGTCGGTAACTCCCAGAGGGAGAAAAGAGACTGTCGGCAACCTCAGGGAGTCTTGCGGCACTGTAGAGAAGGAGGAGAAGGCTATCGGCAACCTTAGGGATGGCTGTCGATAGCTTTAGAGCAGGAAAAGAAGCTGTCGGGAAGAAGAGGAGACTGTCGGCACTGTTAAAGGTGTGAGATAGAGCTTTTGGCACTGGTAAGGGGTTGTCGGCACTGTTGAAGATCTGAGATCGAGTTTTCGGCACTAGTGAGGAGTTACCGGCACTCGTACAGGGGAAGGGAAGGGTCGTCGGCACTGTTGTGGGGCTGAGGGTGGTCGAAAGTGGCTGTCGGGAGGTCGTTGGCACTGTAGATGGTCGTCGATTGGGTTTCGGTGTTCGTTGGCTGGGTTTCGGTGGTCGGGGGCGGCACTATGTTAGTCGTAGGCATTGTTCATCGTCACTGTGTTAGTCGTTGGCATTGTTCGTCGTTGGCTGGGTTGTCGGATGGATGGGTGTTAGGTGAAGGAGTGGTCGGCAGCACAGTGTTTGTCGTAGGCACTGTTCAAGGGTTGGTCGGTAGCTGGGGTGACTAGGGTTAGGGTTAGGGTTTCATGAAAGACAAGGGTTTGGGTTAAGGTTTCATGAAAGTTAGAGTTTCATGGTGGCTCTGATACCATATTATTAGAAAGAGAATAATGAAAAATCGTACCCTAATGGGTAGGCGAGTTATCTTATTTATAATAAATTTAGAGAATACTATTACAATCATACACTCATACACACCGATTAATAATAATAATAATAATAATAATAATAATAAGTTACTAAACTATTAACAGAAACATTCATTGGTACATGAATGAAGATGAGGCTGATAGCTTGAATAGGTCAAGCCTTAGCATACGCGCGTATAAACAACTTCTTCGCGAAAAAGTACAAATATCACTGAATGCATGCATTATCAGTGGCATATACGTGTTTTACTCTTGTGCATAGCAATTAAACGAAGCATGCATGGGAAAAATATGTGACGCTCTTACTCTTGAATCAGTTGCTATTAATTAATGCAGTTTGATAATTTGTTTAGTATTGCCGAACAATGTCATTTACTTTTGGTTATTAACTAGTTATTCATTAATAAGTTGTTAATAATGAATACGATTTAAATATAATTCATGAACATCGTCTTTTTTCTTTTCCTCTTCCTTTTTCTTTTCCTTTTTGTTCTCATGCAAAAGAAGTTGGAAATGGTATATGCCAAAACTTAAGCAATTAATGTGATATTTGATAAGATAGACCTTTCATATTAGTCCATGTATGGAGACTTAAAGTGTCACTGGCATCTATCATGTATTACATGTGTAGCCGTGTAGGTAATGTTTTAGGGGTGTGCAATTAATTATATTGAAAGATATGAAAATGAATTACACGGGAAGTTGTTGTGACATGCAATTGATGCTCAATGAAGTGATTTGAATACTAATAGTATATGCTTAGTAATATTTTAAAAAGTTGTAATGCTAACTATAATTTATGTGTTCTAACTATAATTTGTGTATTGAAACAAAACAAAGGTTTAATTGTAAACTACTTTACAGTTTTTGTTATTAGACCCTGATGTTCGTATTTGGCTGGTTATGTTGGATAGTTTTATATATATTATTGGGCTCATTTCTTAATAGCTTAAGTTTTTGGGACAATTGGTGACTTAACATGGTATTAGAGTTCTGCTCTAGGAGTTTTTGGGTTCAAGTATCGTGAGATGTATTTTTCCATTATCTTTGTTATTGTACACTGTGTGTGTTGGTATACCTAATCATTTCAGTTTGTTTGCCTCTTTACGTGTAAGATAGAGTCGCGCGTGAATGGGAGTGTTGGATAGTTTGATAGTCATTATTGGTCCCATTTCTTAACAGCTTAAACTTTTGAGAAAATTGGTGACTTAACAGTTGGAAAGTTTGATATTCATTGTTGGGCTCATTTTCTAATAACTTAAGTTTTTGGGACAATTAGTGACTTAGCATGGTATCAGAATTCTAGTTTTAGGATGTCCTAGATTCAAGGCTTGTGATATATATGTGTTTTCATGTTATATTTGTTATTGTGCACTATGTGTATTTGTGTATCTGTTCAGTTTAGTTTGTTTTACGCTTTACGTGCGAGACAGAGTCGCATGTGAAAGGGAATGTTTGATAACTTGATATATATTATTGTGCCAATTTCTTAACATTTTAAACTTTTGAGCCAATTGGTGGCTTAATATGGTTGAAAGGGTAAACTGGTGAATTTGGTTATAGAATTGGGGCTAGTTCTTCATTAAACCATTCAAGGAAGTAGCCTGAAAACCCTCTTAATCCGACTATTTTTAATAATACAAAACCAGTGAACTGGCAGGAACCAGCGGATACATTTTCTTCCATATATTTTATATAGCAAGTAATACTCATTTATAGTCCATGGATGGTGAACCCAGTGCTTAATGTACCAAAAATTATACTGCTATCCATTAGGTTACTATCATACTATTATCTTATTTATTTATTTTTATTAGGAGATTGGGGACCGAGATTGGAACCCAAGTTTGTGAGCAGACCAAAGGGTCCTTTAACCATTGGGACGAACGCCTTGTGCATCATATTATTATCTAACATTGCCTTTTTGTTTTAGAGAAAAACAAAATGCTCCCAATTTCTTCATCCATAACTATTTGTGTTTGTTATGATACTAATGAAGTGGGAGAAAGGTACTTTTTTTGACAAGTAAAATTGTCTTAAAAAGTTGCAAGAAATAGGTGCGCAAACCCTACACCTACGAAGCATACATCAAAATTTAAGCGCCATAACTCGACAAGATAAACAATTTCATCAATTACTCTAACATAAAGTGAACAGGAAAGATTACTTTAGAAATACATACATACATATATATTATACAATGATCCTTTCAATCTCAAAGGGAACTCCTCTAATTCTCAAAAGATATCCTATATTTTTCCACCTCATATACATCAAAGGATACATAAAGGTGAAGAATCTTAAACCTTTGCTTCTATCCCTCGGATGCACTCTAAGCCATAAAGAGAGAAGATCCTTAACCATGTGAGGCGTCACTAACATAGCCCAACAAAAGAGAGGAAATAAGAAACATTTCATAACTTTTATGTCACTTTGCCATGCTAGACCATATGATTAGGATTCTTCATTGTACATTTGCATATGCGACATCAATCTATTAGAAATTTCCCCATAACCACAAGTTATCTAAATTAAAAAATGGATTCTATAGCAGTTGTCCATGCAAAATCCACCTTTGGTTGGATTTTCTGTCTAGTGTTCCTTTTTTGTGTGTGTGTGTGTGTGTGTGTGTGGGGAGGGGAGGGCGGGGGTAGTGTCGTTAATGTCTGGTTTTCACTAAATGTTTTATAAATTGTGCCTGTACTGTTGGTACAGTGCATTAAAGTTCAACATTATTTTTATTCAAAATTGGTATGATTGGGCTTTTAATTAGTTTATTCATCTTTAAGAAGCAGCCATCTCAGTATCAGACCAAAGTGTTTTTTACGCAAAAAATTTAAAACTACAAATATCGTCTTATTTGATGATAGAAGTAACCATGTTATGCTATTGCAAAGAAAGCATCTGTGAGAGGTACATGAATGGATTATTGGAAACACGAAGGAAGAATTATCACATTTCCTTCTTGTGAATAAAACTTTATTGACCAGATGTTGTAGAACTGGGGAATTGTTTTTGGACCAAAGCATTTGTTTTCTTGCCACCTGCCAGAATAATATATCCTGAAGCATTATGGTGGATCATAGGTAAGTACGAG
This sequence comes from Heliamphora pulchella, assembly GCA_032270985.1. Taxonomy (NCBI): domain Eukaryota; kingdom Viridiplantae; phylum Streptophyta; class Magnoliopsida; order Ericales; family Sarraceniaceae; genus Heliamphora; species Heliamphora pulchella. The sequence goes on from JAULJZ010152485.1 coordinate 15,734, forward strand.
TCATACATCAAGCGCACGAACTTCATTGTTGTAGTGTTCTTCAGCCATATAATCTTCTGAACTGAAGATGATGTAAGACGATGTATAATTTAAACCAGCAATTTTATTTTATTTGAAGCATTTGCAACTCAAATGTCCTTTTTTTGTGTTCAAGTACATGGTAAAATCTAGCAACTTCATTTTTTTCATTTGCGCAATTCTGGGATTGTATGTGTTAGAAAATGAATTTGCTGCGGCAGTTGCACATTTTAAATAGATTTCCGCTTTTAGTTGACAATATATTCTCTTTGTATTTGTATGCATAAATGCTAGTATTGTAGTTCTCCTCCAATTTTTCTGTTTTTGCATTTTTATATCTGAGAATGGTACACGTGCCGGGGGTACTTAACGTTAGGTTTGTAGTTTGTTGAACCAAATGTGAAGAAAAACTAATTTTCTTGATAGACCGATCGATCGGTGGTGAGACCGATCGATTGGTCATGTTTCCAGGCAAGAAATCGAGAATAGTAAAAAATCTCTTGATAGACCGATTGATCGGTCTATGCAGGGATTGCCTTTATAAGCTGCTAGGGTTGCAACAGCCGCAGGTTTTTTGGTTTTGGTTCTTCTGTGATATTCTGCAATCTCTCTCTCAGAACTTTCTCTCATTTGTAATCTCTAATCATATAGTGAAAGTGTGATCTCGTTGACGTTGGCACAAATTGCCGAACCACGTAAACCTTGTGTTTATACGTGAATTGTCTCTTTCTCTCTTCTTCGTTTTTATTCCATGATTTGTGTGATCGTTGTTGATCTTGGGCGGAATTAGTGACCACGTTCTAATTCCCAACAACTGGTATTAAAGCTCCAAGTTAGGAGGTTGACGAACGCAAGGCAGATCGACAAGAATCGAAAAGTTTGATGGTAGGGACTTCGTTTATTGGAGGATACAGATAGAAGACTATATGCATGGGAAGAAGCTATACTTGCTGCTCTTGGGGTTCAAACCAGAGGGGATGAAGGATGAGGATTGGGCCCTACTTGACAGACAGGTGCTAAGAGTCATTAGATTAACGTTGTCCCGGTCGGTGACGCATAATGTAATCAAGGAGAAGACTACGGCAGATATGATGACAACATTTTCAAGTATGTATGAGACGCCGTCAGCAAACAATAAGGTACACCTCATGAAAAAACTTTTTAACCTAAAGAAGGCTGAGGGTACACCTGTTGCACAACACTTAAACGAATTTAATACCATCACGAATCAACTATCTTTAGTGGATATTAGTTTTGATGATGAAGTCAGGGTCTTAATTGTGTTGGCCTCACTGCCAAACAGTTGAGAGGCTATGAGAATGGCAGTGAGTAACTCTGCCGGCAAGAACAAACTGAAGTACAATGATGCCATGGATTTGATATTGAGTGAGGAGGTTTGCAGAATGGATTCGGGTGAGGTATCTAATTCAGGGTCGAATGCCAGTACAGTATTAAATGTTGAAGTACGGGGTAGAGGTAGATGACAATGGCGAAAAGCACGTAGAGTTATATTGGTAAATTGTGAGAAAGTTGATGCAGGATCCCAACAACTGTATCCTTCCAGTGTGGATTTTGATACTGGTGTGGATGATGTTAAGAATCCTAAGCGGTAAGTTGTGTGGTTCGCCAATATGAACACACACATACTTCTCGAGTGTGTTGTGAGCTATAGATCTTCCGATCTTATTCTAGGTGAATTTTTAATTTTTTTGCTTGGTAGTATCTGATTTTTTATGCATGTGTCTGTATTCCAACTTTAGAGACTAATTATTATTTTTATTTTTTTAGGTCAACTGGGAAGATCGTCATATGTGAAGTATGTTTCGGGTCCATCGACAGCATTGTTTGCAAAGCTCCTCTCTAAGTTGGGGAGTTTTCTCCCTTCCTCGAGGGTTCGGTAATTTCGAACTTTGTTCATGGCATACAAGGTAAATTGTGATTTGTTTTTTTGGGATAAAAAAAATGAAGTGTCTGGTTTATTCAATTTTGTCAAATGTTGTACGCAAAATAGAAAAAGATAAATTTAGAATAAGCATGATTATCATTATTGAATAAAATTCTCCATTTACTGTCCCAGGACGGAAAAGTGGCTAAAGATGCTTTAATGAAACAGTTACGATCAGCTGTGGGGGATCATACACTGGCTTCAGTGATTCGTGAAGTTCGTGGTTGAAAACAAGGTTTTTCTATTGGCATCACTATTTACTAATGTTAAGATATGCTCAAATCGAACTTCAATAAAGTTCATTATCAAACTCTTAACTTTATTTAAATATTTGTTCAATACACTATTGTGACATTGGTAACTTCCTGTCACATGTCGAATGACTAATTAAGAATTCTCAATAACTTTTTAATGAGTTATTTGGAATTCTAAAGCTAACTTAAGTCCTATAACTAATACTTTATATTCGACTTGATTATTCGAAAGGACTTGCTCACCATCTAATTGGAAAGCAAACTGGTACATTTTTCTTTTTGGTGAAACAAGGACAACCCCTGCCCCTACACCTTATTCTGTTCTTAACCCATCGAATATTAATTTCCAGAACACTTCTAGATAATTAATTTCGAATAAATCTTTTTCTAACATTATATTTGGATAATCTGCTAAAAAATCAGTTAATTCTTATCTTTTCATTGCCTTTTGAGGAACATATATAAAATTATATTCTATTAAGGTAAGGATCCATTTTTCTTATTTGCCTCTTAACATAGGCTTCGACAACATATATTTAATTACATTTGTTTGGGTAATAACATATACTGTCGACGGTAAAAGATAATGCCTTAATTTTACTACAGAAAAATACAATGCAAGGCATAATTTTTCAATTGAAGTACATCTAGTTTCAGTATCATACAGTTTTCTACTTAAATAGTAAACTGCTTGCTCATGCCCTTGTTTATTATTTTGAGCTAACAAATTACCTATTGATTTTTCATTAGCAAATATGTATAATTTGAGGGGCTGACCTGGAGTTGGTGGCATCAACATGGGTGGCTTACTTAGATATGCTTTCAAACTATTGAATGCCATCTGATATTCTTGTTCCCATCTAAACTCAACTCCTTTTAATGTAATTAAAGAAGAAAAAGCTAAAATTTTGCCAACCAGGTTTTATCTGAACTTTCGAAGGAAATTTATTTGACTTAAAAACCTTTGCAACTCTTACTTAGTTGAGGGAGATTTTGCTTCTAATATTGCTTTGGCTTTATTTTGATCAATTTCTAATCCCCTTTTATGTACCAAAAATCTTAAAAAATTACCTGCAAAAACTCCAAAGGTACATTTCAGTGAATTCATTTTTAGTTGATGACGTCTCATCCTTTCGAATACCCGTCAAAGATGTTCTAAATGCACTTTTTACTGATGAGATTTAATCATAATATCATCTATATATACTTCCATAATTTTTTCAGTAAAGTTATGAAAAATAGTAATCATTACTCTTTGATAAGTAACTTCAGCATTTTATAAATCGAATGGCATGACAATCCATTTGAAGGTTTCTAGAGCTCCTGGGCACTTAAATACTATTTTATGAGTATCTCTCGATGCAATAAGTATTTGATTATATCTTGCATGTTGTGACGCCGAAATTTTGCAATTTTTGAGTTTAAAAAATAAGAAAATTTAAAAGATGTTTAGAAAATATTTTAACACATTGAAAGCCTAATTTTGAAAATTTCTTTTTGTTGAAAATGGAGTCGCTACTTGGTTTTTGAGAAAAATTAAGAAAAAAAAATAGTTACTGATCTTTAAAACGTTAACCAGAGAAAAATGGTTCGGGAGTTAAGGTACGAATCTAGAAATGTGTTAGGCACCCCGTTCACCCAATCATAAGGTTGGCCTCTACTAATCATCATAGATTTTTAATTAGATTTCTTAAATGTATGTAAATATAGGAAATGGAGGCGAAGAGAGAATATCCAAAATCAAATAAGAAAAATACATATCGTATGCATATAAAACACCAAATCAAAGAAAATAAGAAAAAAAAATCTTAAATCCTACGACATGTAATTTCTAACTAAAAGATGCATGAAACAAATTAACATGATTCAAAAAATAGGAAAATATGCTAAGGGGCACTAAAATCACCTAAACATGAATTGTTAACAATATAACCTAAACTATTCTAAACATGATTTTAAAGTATATTTTAAAATTAACATACTAAACATGCACATTATCAAATAATTTAAAATACATTAACATGATTAATTTCTACTAAAGAGAAATGCTAAATAAAAAAAAACAAAAAAACAAAAATTACAAAAGAAGATTAAACTAAAATTAAAAGGGTTTCAAGCAAAATAAAGGAAGATACTACTACTAAAATAAACCTAAGAATTAGAATTATAATCAGAAAAAAAGAGAAAGAAATCTATCAGGAATTTTGTGAATTTTATATAAACAAGACAAAATAAAGAAGAAAAAATAATACTATAAAATGAAAAACTAAGCTAACATTAATAGATTTTTGTGAATTTTGATATTAAACAAAATAAAAGAGAGGAAAAATAAAAGGAATACAATTAAAAGAAAATTAAACCAACATTTAAATATTTAGTGCATAAAAGAAAAAGAAAAAAAAAATATTATTAAGAAAAATTAAATCAACATACTAACAAATGAGAATAACAAATACAATATAACTAAGAAATGTAAAATATGGGTGTAATATTGGTAATTACAATCATATAAATGTTAGTGCATCGATTATAATAATAACGACATTGTGAGTTGCAATTGCAAAATTATGTTAGCACTATTTAATGATTTTTTTAAAAAAAGTAACAATGTGCTAAGTGTGAATGTGCTTATATGAATTAAAGTGACAATTATAAAATTAATGAAAGTAATCAAATTACATGAAACATGTTCGAGCGGACCCCTTACCGACATAGACCCTGCCACACCACGACTCGAGTGCCCAACAACGACTCGAGCGGACTGCACTCTGAGCCACGCTCTGCCACTGACCCGCTTGAGCGCACACCCACCGCTCGAGCGGTCACATCTCGGACCAACACTCCGCCACCAGCCCGCTCGAGCGAGCTACTCACCGTTTGAGCGGTCGTTGCTGGGAGAGAAAACTGAAAAGGCAACGAAAACTGAACCCCCGCATGCTTAACACGTATAACACCTATACAAAACATGCTATTCTACAACGGAAACATAATCCATGTAACACAGAGATACATATATGGAAAGAAACGTATCAACATATGTATAGATTTAAAAAGAGATGGGTTCGGGTATCACAATTATCTTATACTCAAATTGAAGAACAAATTAATAAATTTGAAACATAACAAAAAATAGAAGAATTTAAAACTTTGTATGAAAAAGATTTATGTTCAAATTTACCACATGCCTTTTGGCATCGTAAACAACACATAGTACAACTACCTTATGAACTTGATTTTAATGAAAGATTTATTCCAACTAAAGATAGACCTTCCCAAATAGATCAAATCCAATTAGAATATTGTAAAAAAAAATTCAAGATTTATTAAATAAAAAATTAATTCGTCCCAGTCAATCTCCATGGTCGTGTGCAACCTTTTATGTAAATAAAAATGCCGAGTTAGAAAGAGGAACACTAAGATTAGTTATAAATTATAAATCTTTAAATAAAGTATTACAATGAATTAGATATCCAATCCCTAATAAAAAAAGATTTATTAAACCGTTTAAATCAAGCAAAAATATTTTCTAAATTTGATATGAAATCAGGATTTTGGCAAATACAAATTGATAGATATAAAACTGCATTCACTATGTCCTTTGGACACTATGAATGGAATGTTATGCCTTTTGGTTTAAAAAATACTCTTTCAGAATTTCAAAGAATTATGAATGATATATTTAATAATTATTTTCAATTTTGTATTGTTTATATTGATGATATCTTAATATTTTCCTTATCAATATCTCAACATACAAAACATTTTCATAAATTTTATAATATTATTAAATCTAATGGATTAGTTTTAAGCGCTCCAAAAATAAAATTATTTCAAACTAAAATAAGATTTCTCGGTCATAATATTTACCAATGTACAATAATTTCAATTGATAGATCTATAGAATTTGTAGATAAATTTTCAGATGAAATTTTAAATAAAACTCAATTACAAAGATTTTTAGGAAGTTTAAATTACATTAAAGAATTTTATGAAGACATGCATAAAGATACAAAATTATTATATCAAAGGTTAAAAAAGAAACCAACACCTTGGACAATTCAACACACAAGAGCTGTCCAAAAAATTAAACAACATGCCAAACAACTCCTATGTTTATGTTTGCTTATTCCAAATGCCTTTAAAATTATTGAAACAGACGCCTCCGATACAGGTTATAGAGGAATATTTAAACAAAAATATTAAGGTAAAGAACAATTAATCCGCTATACAAGTGGTGTATGGAAACCAGCGCAAAATAATTATTTTACAATTAAAAAAGAAATATTATCTATAGTTTTATGCATTACTAAATTTGAAAGTAATCTATTGAATCAAAAGTTTTTATTAAAATAGATTGTAAAGCTGCTAAAGATGTGTTACAAAAAGTTGTTAAAATATTCCTTCTAAACAAATATTTGCTAGATGGCAAACTATATTATCTATATTTGATTTTGATATAGAATTTATTAAAGGTGAATCTAACTCCCTTCCTGACTTCTTAACTCGAGATTTTTTGCAGGGTTCTCAACATCCATCCATTTTTATGATGTCCAAAGATAAAGGTATAATGAGTGATTTTTTCTAGAAATCCCACACGCACACAGTCAATGAAAGAAGATATTCGCTTTCAAAAGACCAGAAAAGCACAACCCTATATTCCTAATGAAACCCTATTCTCTATTATACCTCTTGAAGATGAGGATTAACAATTAGTGAGCTCAAAGAGTGATAGGGAGAAACCTATGGCAATTACCTAATTAATTGGAAGATATCTTACACCTAAACGGTTTTATTTATCAGAGACTGAAACCCCAAATTGCCTATATTTTGAAACCATTTTATTAGAAACAGGATTTGTCAAAATACAACACAATAGTAATGATGATGAGAAAACCGTTAATTATTCTAAATGTCTTATTCAAAAAATTATTTCTAAAAATGAATGGGGTCGAGGTGAAAATTTTAATAAAACTTTTAAAAATGACGCTATCCGTCCAAAAACTTATAATTTTTATGATTTTCAAAAAGCTTTTCATAATTTTTTTTTTATTTTTCAAAATGATGCCATGAAACATTCATGATTTATTAAATTTTGTAACAATTTTGAATCTCTTCTACCATATTGGATCCACATTTGGTGGCAACAATTTGGTCCTCATACAAATATTCTTCCATCTCCATTAAAAGAATCTTATGAGTATTATGTCAAATACACCAATCCTTTAAATCCCCCACTGCTCCATTTTTATGCAGATATCTCACTTCCTTGGCTGATCCAATGGAAGTTCACCATTTCTGTTGCCAATTCAATTCCTTATCTCTCTCGCGAATTTGCCTCTCGCTGGTGGGATAAATTTGAAATCCCTGAAGAGTATTATCCCGATACTCTTAAAAATTTTTATTTGACCAAAATTGCTCAAAAGAATGCTCAATGGAATAAAGAATTTGAAACTCGTAAAGCATCCTATGCCTCTAAAATTTCTTATTCATCATCTCCTAAATCTGTAACCTTTGATTTCTCTGATTTTCTCAATGCTAATATTTCTACCATTAAATCCAAAGTTCTTTCTAAAGATCCATCCTTGATTTTGTCTAAAGATGCTTTGAGAAAAGCACTTCTTAAAGAGCTCAATTCTCAACTTGAATCTGATGATCTCTTAGGAAATTTGCTCTCTGAACCCATCAGTCCTCAATCTAACGAGGATGATTGTTTTGGTGTTAATTACGATACTCAGTCTTTATGACTATTTGATAAGTTCTTTGATCCCTTAATGCTCTCTATATATCATAAACATCCATTTTATCATCCGTCATAATCGATCCTTAAATGATTCCCATCTATTATCCAAGTCAAAAGATATAATCAATGGTTCTAAAGAGATTCCCTCTTTTATAAAGCTGATGCCTGTTGTCTGCCATACCTTCCAAAGAAGGTCAAAAAATTTCAAACGTGCTTAAACAGTGATGATTCCCTGATAAAGTGAACAGTATAAAGTTGTACAGTAACTCCACTCGTGGATCAACAGTTCCCAACAGTTTCACTAATCATCTCGGATTCCACTACAATATTCTGACAAATCACTATGCAGGAATAATGTAGCGCTGAAAGATGATTTATCTTTTGTAAACAGTAGTCTAAATGTAATTATTATGTTTTCCTATTCCTTTTGTAATTTGTAATGTTTGTCATGTCCAGAGCCTTCTCTCCGCTTATAAATTGACTCATTGAGGAGGGTTGTTCCTCAGACTCTAGACCTTAGCCTTAAGAGTTCTTCTTCTATAATCTCTTTCTATATTCTCTTCCTTTTGTCTACCATCTTTCTCTGTCAAAGTCTCCTATCGTCATCATCTTTCAAAGTTTATAAGTTCTCTTATTAATAAAATTATCTTTTGTCTTGTGTTTGATTTATCTTATTTGATTATTTGTGTGTGATTAACGATTAACAAGATCCAAAGGATATCTGGGCCTGGTAATGGTTTATATATATATATATTCGGCATTTTTCGACGTGTGTTTTGGAATTTTTGCATTAGCATGTGTATATGCGTTTTGATGCAAGATCGAGTTTAAATATGCATGTAGGGTTGGTTCCCGGAGCTGTTGGGAGTTGCGGTGTGAATTTTAAAAATTCAAAAAAAAAAAATTTTTGGAGACCTATAAATATTTGGCGTTAGATATTTTCAAAAGATATTTTCAAAACTTCTTAACTAAGTTTCCTCCTTTTTCTCTCTACCTTCTCTCTAACTTCTCAGGGGCTCGGGGCTTAGTTTTTGGCGATCCAACTGTCGATCCTTATTATTGGCACGGTGGTCTACGCATTCATCCAGATGAAATTTTATTCCGACGAAGTTTGGTTTTGCACGTGGATCGAGATGTCAAGTTTTTAACTCATCGAGGTAGGATCCTAGACTATGTTGCCTTTAAAGGACTACGTGTTATCATATGTGTTTTTACCGTCTTGAAATGCATGAAAAGTTAGTTTATGTTTTGAAAAGTCGGGTTTTGGTTCAAAATCATTTTCGGTTGGATGAAATGGGTTTGGTTGGACAAAAGGGTTTATGTTTTAAGTGTTTCTGTTTGGTTTCCTTTGAGGATATGGGCTCGTGTATGTTTGTGGGTTTCAAAAATATGCGAGTTGGTGGTTTGATTCGAGTTTGGATGTGTTTTGGCTTCAAATTTCAGCAAAAAGAGCAGTTTTCGGTGCTAGACCGCTTGAGGGACCGCTCAAGCGGTCTAGAGAGTGGTCTTGGGGTGTTCTCGGGTTGCCAGACTGCTGGACAGACCGCTCGAGCAGTCTAGCCCGCGGTCTATTTTTCACTGGTTGAAAAGTTATTTTTAAAATCGATGTATCTCCCTCATTCGGATTCAGAATGGGGTCATTTTTGTATTCAAATTGAAACCCCGAAAGTCTTCTTTCTAATGACACCACTCTCACAATAAAATTCTTTTTTTAGAAAGATTTATAATGAAAATAATGAGGGTATGTCAAACTTTTTTAGCTCAAACTTTTTTAGCCGTTTTTCATCCGTTTATGACCAAATGTCTTAGAAAAGCTTATTTTTCATCCTTGTTGGAACTTTTTATCAAATTTCTTGTTCCTTGGGAGTTTGCTGGTGGATGTTCATAGTTATCAAAAGGTAATTTTAAATGCTTGTAGATCTCCATATTGATGGATGTTGGATCTCATTTATATATGTTGTCTCTTTTATACATGTGACTGTATAACTGTTTTACGGGTTTTGCGTAGTTAAGGTACAGCTAGTTTGAAAATAATTTCCATTGATGTATCATGACAGTGGGTATATTGAGTTGGGCATCTATTACTCCTTGGTGGAAGTCCAAAAACGTGCGTAGAGTGGGTTCGCTATGGTCCCTTGGGTTAATCCCCGTAAACGTGGTATTAGAAGCTTCTTCCATCGGTCGTGAAAATTCGTAAAGAGTTGGTTGCCTCCGTGAATGGCGTCAGTTGCCTCCGTGAATGGCGTCATTGTTGTAACTTCGTATAGAACTTGTCATTACCTAGCAGGCCCTAAGTGGTTCAGGACTAGGGTAATGGGCAGGAGTATATAGTTGTTACCTTTGTCCCTAGGTGTGGCAGAGTCGGTACATAGGATTTCATTTTGTCTTGTTTTTCTCGGTTGTGTGTTCAGAGTGGGAAAATAACATTTTGATCCCAGTTGTGTGATATGCGTCAACAAAATCGGGTTTTGATTACTGTTTCTATTAACTGTGGCATGATATCTACATTGATGATATGCATAGTTTTAAGGATAGAAAACTTGTGGTTTTGAAATGAAAAACCTTTTTAATTCCTGTGGTTGAGTCTTATGCTTATGATTGCATATCCTGCTTTACAGCTTTATAGTTTATTTCTATTGGGCTTCGGTTTACGGTGTGAGATTTTGTTGTAAAACCATTTTCAGGTGAATACGAGGAGATGACCTAGATGCCGTGGTGATGGAATGTTTGTTGTAGCTTTCCTTATTTTTTTCTAGACATGTAGTTTTACATGCGATGCCTGTTTTTGAAGGCGAGTTTTGTACGCCTTAAGGCGATATACTTGTACATGTATGGAACTATATATTTACTCTTTATGAGATATTGAACTTTGGGAACTCTTTTATCCAAATCTTATTTTCTTAAACGGTGTTTTGGTGGGCTTTCATGTGACCCTGATGTTTGGGGCGTGACAACTTGGTATCAGAGCTCTGGATTCGAATACCTAAGAGCCATGGAAAAGAGGGTACATCACCTTGTGAGGATGTGTGTGTGCTTGATTGCATATGTTTTAGCTTTTTGTTAACATAAGTATGATAGCCTGTTCAGTATGATAGCTTGTGGTGTATACGTGGGTATGGAGGTTGGACCTTAGGATTAATTAGTCTTGCCTTTAGGCGTTTGGCTTAACAAACTTAGATGCCAAGTTAGAAACGCGTTTCGTGGACGTGATTTTTAGCAAGAAATCTAACTAGGTTATCCAAAGTGACGAGTCGTTCTTGTTGGTTCACCTCGGTAGGTGAGATGTGTTGACATAATCTTAAGTGGCTATGTGTTAACATGGTTATACGTGTTATGTCTTTTACGTTAGCAATAACATGTTGTATGGACGCTTATCCTGTTATGTTGCTTTTGTATAGAGTTATGTCCACGTGGGGAGGATGAGGCCGTGGCCGTAGTTCTGATCGAAGGGAGGTTCCAGTCCCAGATATCGGGGATGCTAATGCACCTCAAGGACGTGTTGACAGAGTAGGTTTGTTGCGTGAGATGGTACGCTCCATCCGGCAGCTGGCTGAGGCCTATAGGGGAAGGGAGAGTGCACCTGAGCCGAGGGTGACGGTTGTGATGCGTGAGTTTTGCAGTCTGGACCCTCTTACCTTTTTTGGAGATCCCAATCCCACGGTAGCCACGAAATGGATGGAGCTGGTTACCAGGATCTTGGACACGCTTTAAATAGAGGAGGATGATCTGAGGATTACTTTTGCTGCCTTCCAGCTGAGGGGGAGTGCTCATATGTGGTGAAAGTTTGCCAGGACTACAGTAGGAGGCACTTGGGAGGCATTCACAAAGGTATTTTTGGAGATATAATTTTCAGCAACTTTGAGGGATCGGTATAGAGAGGACTTCCTTTTCCTGACTCAGGGGACGATGATAGTGGTCGAGTATGAGGCTGAGTTTACTAGCTTATCTCGATTTGCACACGAGATTATGCCCACTAATGAGTTCCGTGCAAAGAGGTTCGAGAGGGGTTTGAAGCCCACTATCAGAGATCGAGTGGCGGCATTCAGGATGCATGTTTTTACAGAGTTAGTGGAGGTCGCCATGAAGGTAGAAGACACTCTGAACGAGATGCACATAGACATGGACAGTAAGAGTCAGTAGGACGGGGGACGTGTAGAGTCCTGGGGATGCAAGGATAAGCGTCAACAGATGTCTAGTCCGAGTTCGTATCTAGTGGGGTCGTATCAGCCACAGTCTTCGGCATCCTCGCCTCTCGTAGTCTCAATGGGAAGGTCGAAGCAGAGAGAGCTTGTTTGTTACAGATACAGACGGCCAGGGCATCGTGCAGCAGAATGCCAGAGTCCATCGCCTGTTCAGGCACAGTTGCAGTCGCAGTCGTAGGCACAGGGGAGGGAACCTGCAATATGTTTTGAGTGCGGCCAGTCAGGGCACATCCGTAGGAACTTCCCCAGAGGAGGGAGTATGCAGAGTACAGCTAGAGCACCTGTTACTTCATCTGTCTAGGGACGCCAGCTATCTAGATTTGTAGAAGGGGGTTCCTCAGTGCATTCAGGCAGGCAGTCGACAGTTCAGGGCCACAGTGGACATGCCAGAACATATGTTCTTGCAGATCCCAGATCATCTAGAGCACCGGTAGTACCCAATGCTGCTACTAATACTTCCATGATCAGAGGTACTCTCCTAGTCTTTAGATCATGGGCCAGTGTTCTTATCGACACAAGAGCATCGCATTCGTTTATTTCTTCTGCTTTTGCATCTGCATTGGGGTTGAAAACAGACTTGTTGGGTAGTGCTTTGAGCATGGAGACCCTAGTCAGTGGGAGTGTGATGTTGAGTTGTGTCTGTAGAGCCTGCGAGTTGGGTGTCACCGGTCGTTATTTAGAGTTTAACTTTATCATTTTAGACATGACCGCGTTTGATGTCATCCTAGGGATGGATTGATTGACCACCTATTGTGCCTTTATTGATTGTGATCGACGAATAGTAACGATTTGTACACCGGCGGGAGATTACTTTTGTTTTGTGGGCGAGCGGGATGAGGGTTTGATGTCTATGCTCGGTGCTGTGCAGAACCAGGGTAACCTGGGTTTCCTCTTTTCTGCTCTCATGTTGGATGAGGTAGATAGGGTTCGGGGAGAGTTACCTCTAGTGGTTTGCAACTATACAGATGTCTTTCCGGACGATATGTTTGATGGAGAGGGAGTCGTGCAGCAGAAAAAAAATTAATTTTTGAATCGACGTCGTGACCTTAAAAAATGACGAATGCGATTTTCATGAAAAACGAAAACTATAATGATTTTAATAGATTAATACCTCTATGAAATATGTCGATAAGTTTCTAGAAGTCCCAAATACGTTGAAGACGACCTTGCAACCTTCTCACATATGACCCAGACGCACTACGACGATCACGATGTGTGGGCACCGATTCCGATCGAAGTGTTCTTCCTACCTTAGTTTCTTCTCACACAATGATCTCTAAAAAGGAAAAAATAATTGCCAAAGAGGAGAGGAGGCCAACGGCTCTATGAGAGAATTAGGGTTTTTTTATTAATTAGCTTCCTCTTGATAAATGTGAATATCTCAAAAATATATTAAGTATATCCTCTCCTTCCTAAAAGGATATAAAAGGATATACTTAACATATTTAATTAAACCCACCATCTCCTAGGGCCAGCCACTTAGGGAGTAATCCCTAGGTGTGCCAAATACCAAAACTACCCTTCATTAATTTAATTTAATTTTCGAATGTCTCTGACGGCAAAATCGGTATTTAAATTAAATTAAATAATTACCGAAATCAACAAGAAAAATATCCGTGCGTATAATGGACTACGTGAGGGATCACGAGAAAGTATAGGACTCGGGCTAACCGTATGAGAAAATCGGATATCCCTAACTCTGTCCCCGAGCTAGATCATTTCCCGTACGAACCAGAACTTATTCTACTAAAGGTCCTGACTGAACTCCAGGTCCTAACTCAAATTATGTCTTGAGTCTCCAATTATCAAATGCACTGAATTCCCCCCACGTTTAAGATATGGATTTTCGATAAATAAATTAGGTTACTGACAATCCGATTTAATTATCCTCTTCTCCTCG
>JAULJZ010152493.1:0-29792 GCA_032270985.1 Heliamphora pulchella
GGGTGACGCGTGTCAACTTTTGGTATATATATATATATATATATATATATATATATTTGCATCAATTTAAAATTTTTAATGTAAAATTTTATATTCAGAAAAATTCACAAAATTTAATATAAACTCTTACTGTCAATTATGAAATTTTCGTATCGTTAGAATTTTAATAATATGTTTCTAAATATAAGTTTTTTATTTTTACGTGTATTGAATTTTAACGAGTTTTATTAAGCTTTTTCGATTAACTTTTTATTTACAAGGTTTTATCAGGAACTATATTTTAAAAGTATCGACTAATTATTTTTATTTATTTTTCTGTCGTAATCTGGGTGCCGAATTTTTACATTTATTCAAAGGTTCGTTAAATCTTAAGTTCATCCAAGTTCAAAATTTTCATTTTCCAAAATATATCCCGTCTAAGAGCAAAAGTCCATCCAAATCCAAATCAAGGTCTAACCTAGTTATGTCCAATGTTTCAAACCAAGTCTCAACTCCAATTTAATTCAATCCCAAACTCCGACATATGATACAAGTCAATGTTCAAGTCAACTCAAATTCAACATCAAAGAAAAGTTTGAACATTCAAAAGTAATAAAGTAATCAAGTATCAACATTCAAATAGACTCCCAAACAACAAAGCAAATAAAGAACTAAAGTTTTCAACTTACGTCGAGGTTCCAGGTCAAGAGATGATCGTCACGGCGCCGTAGGAGGACCTCATGCTCCACTATGATGTCTGGAATGATGAACCTCTTCACAGCCTATTTTTGCAACTGGTGAAGAAGACAGATGTAGGTTTCGGCGTCGAAATGCTCCGATATGCCCGGCGCACCCCCTCCCTCGAGGGGAAGATCCTCGTCATCATCAACGCCACCACCACCTTCGGCGCTACCACCTACACCACCTCCACCCACACCCACGGAACCTTCACTGCCGACACCTCCATTGTCACCAGCACCACCCATGGTTCCCACGACACCACTAACTCTAATGCCGCCACTACCTCTGGCGCCAACAGCCTCCTCACCTACAAACTAAAGACTGCCACCCATGAGGGCCGAGAAAACCATCGAGACGAGGGAAAGTAAGAACATGGTGACTCGAGAGAGGAACGAGTGGAAGAGAGAGAGGCGAGAGCGAGAGAGAGAGTTAAGAAAGTGATAAGGAAGAGAGATTCGAGAGAGACGAGGGAGAGAGAGTTGAATGAGAGAGATGAGAGCTATTTAGTTTGTTCGTATGAATGAGTTTTTTGAACCAGACCAAACCGTATGTACTGTCATTGACCTCGCAGTCGCGAGGTCTCAAAGCCTTAAAGCAGACGGCCGTAACAACTTGACCTAGGTCATAGCTTTGTTTAGCCATAGCCGTAGCTTTTTCTCAAATGTTGCTCACGGTCATGAACTTTAGGTTGAGTACGCCATCTCCATAGGGAAGAATAGTACATGCTGCAACATACAAAAGTAACGGCCTCTATTTTGTTTTGAGCAGCCCACTTGTTTGGACCTTAGAACTACCCCGTGTGGGCTTTGAACAAATCAAAGGTTCTCTACTTTATGATCTGAAAGCCCCTTTCGAAAACCCCGATCCTTGTCATCACCTAAAGCTGGTAACTTCAGTCCTCCTCATGACCTTATACTGACTCATCGTCCCTAGCACCTTCGGTCCTCCTCATAACATTAAACTGACTTGTCGGTCCTCAACATGACCTAAAATTGTCCCCTAGCAACCTTGGTCCTCCTTATAACCTTAAACTGACTCATCGGTCCTCGACACGACCTAAAATTATCCCTAGCATCCTCGGTCCTCCTCATGACCTTAAACTGACTCGTCGATCCTTGACACGACCTAAAACTGTCCCTAGCACCTTCGGTTCTCCACATGACCTAAAATTGACTCACTGGTCCTCGACACAACCTAAAACTGTCACTAGCACCTTCGGTCCTCTTCATGACCTAAAACTAACTCGTTAGTCCTTGCACGAACTGAAATTACCCCTCAACCTCCGATCTTCGTCACAACCTAAAACTGATAAGCTTGCCCCTCTAGTAAGAGTTCGGTCCTCCTCATGACCTAAAACTGATTCGTCGGTCCTCGACACGACCTAAAACTGTCCCTAACACCTTCGGTCTTCCTCACAACCCTAAATTGACGTATTGGTCCTCACATGACCCTAAACTGCCCTTAGAACGATCGGTCTTCCTCACGACATTAAACTTACTTAATGGTCCTCGTATGACCTTAAAGTTGCCTCCAAGTGTTTGGTCCACCTCATGACCTTAAACTGACTTATCGGTCTCCGCATGACCTTAAACTACCCTTAGCCTCAGTTCTTTTACGACCTAAAATTGATTTATGTTTTCTCGGTTCATGTTGTGACCATAAATTATTTCTTGCATCGTACTGTACCTGTCATGCATCATGATTAGTCTGTTTGCATCATATGCATTGCTACATGAACTACAACCGGCCTGATCCTTTACAATAGGAGTACGTAGAAAGTTTAATGGAAATTCGAGTTCGACCACGCTTTTCTGCATGTTTTGTTTGTTCCTAAGATTTGTGTCTTGTTCGATCGATTTATCTCTGTAGTTTTAACATTTAGTTGCACCACGAGTTGCTGCATGCTCTATCAAAGAGGGATAACTATAGACTGTCCAAGAAAAATCTGACCAAGCCAAATCTTAGGCACCCATCTCGAATGCACCCCAATGATGAAAGAATGAGAATCATGCTCAAAGATACTCTTAAGCAAGAAAAATCACGAATATGACTCAAAACCCCCAAAAATCGTAAACAATCTTCAGGCCATGACATTCCCATCCACACGGCCGCCACCTTTTTGAAAATCCTAGAACAGGCCATGCCCTTACTCTAATGGTCGTAACCTTTTTGAAAACCCTAAACTAAGCCATGACTTTCTTTGTCATGGGTCACACCCGTTGCTTTTTTATCCAGGCCGTAACTTTTGAAAGTTACGACTATCCTTTTCACCACCATAAAGGTAGCGGCCTGTACTGTACAAATGCAAAAGATAGCAGCCGTCACTTTTATTCCTTTCTGGACAAGCAGCAGCATCCTAGAAGGGGTCTGTGTTGCTCGCCTTACCTATAAATAAGTGGCGATTCCAAGCAAAAACAAGAGAGAAACATACATAGAGGCCCAAACTCTGTCAAAATACCCCCTATTCGATATTCTTCCATCCATCCCATACTTTTTGAGTCTCGTTCATGTTTTTGCTGGCCCCAGAGGAGTTCTTGGAGTACATACATTGGCTTGGAGGTATCATATTCTCACCACTAAGGGCCCATTCGAGGTGGATATTCACACAAGATAATCTTAGGATACCACGACTCTTCTTAAACTCTCATCTTCTCCCCCGAGGGTGTCGTGGATAAGGTTTTCATTCTTTTTATTACTTATTTACCATTCATTTCAATATAAGCATTTGTTTCCTTCAAGCTTTTCATTGCTAGCAGTACGTTCATAGCCTTCTATTTAGTATATTTATATCTGTTTACGTCCTGTTTCAATACTCACAAGCACAATAAACACATTAAACACATCAAAAGTTTACTGAGGTTCTAAAACATCACAAAGATCAATGCCGTATGTTTTGTTAAACCCACAGTTACGGCTGTATCCTTTTTATATGTGCCGGTATATTTATGCCTCTCTATATGGATGGACGCAACATTTTTTGTTACGATCGTGACATTATTTTAAGGCCAAAAATGCAAAAATTATTTTCAAAACCCTCTGTTATCTGTTTATTTCAAATTTGTACATTCTTTTAGTACTCTGTTTAGTATTTTCTTCTTTCTATATCTCTGTTTAGTTTTATGTCGGCTAATGAATGGTAAATCTGACCTAGAACATATGGGTCATGGTCTCCATTCTATATACCTTCATATTTGTATATTTTGAGGTTGTATAAATGTTACGGCCACCTTCTTTTCCTTCATATTTGTCACGCCCGTCACCCCCTTTTGTTACGGCTGTGCAGTTGTTGAGAGATCAGTAGCATGTAAATGTGTTTTAAGCTCGCTGTTATTTATTCTTGATATCTTGTATATTCTATTTAGAGTTATTGCTTCCATAGAGGATGAAGGATGGTAAATCTAGCTTAAAACCAATAGGTTATGGTCTCTATCCTGCATATCTTATTCATTTAAGCCTGTTCTAAGCCGCGTGCAATGTATATATCATTTTTGTACCTCCTCAAAACCATGGCCGCGACATTTTTTTGTTACAACCGTGAGATTTTTTTTTTTTGTTCTTTGCAGTAACTCTATTTTTGTCACGACCGTATGTTTTCTAACTATTTTGGCACAATCGCAAAATTTGTTTCTACAGCCGTGAGTTTTCTACATGTCCAATAATTTAAATATGATGTTTAAGTCTCTTCCACCCATTCTATACAGCATGCTTATAGTATGATAGGGACAAAAGCATTATTACATGATCTTTAGAATCTCACTTGTTTGTTTTATCGCTTACTCGCATATTTTTCGCTTTGTTTTGCTCAAACAATACGTTTGGCATATCTAAAAATAATAACCACGTTACATGACCCTAGGATCATAGTCAGATTTTTGTTTCGTTGCTTGCTTTTGTTTGAACTCTCTTTAACCTCCTATTCTTCATATGTTACCTTTTAAAAAGTTTACAACAAGAATCAACATTGACAAAGTAAAGGCCAACTTTATGGTTGGACGAAAAAAGTGCCTAACACCATCCTTTTTCGTACCCTAGCCCCCAAACCATCTTTTCTTTCGTTACGTCTTTAAAAGACCCACAGCCTTCTTTTTATTTACTTGGTTTATCTCAAAAATCAAGTGGCGACTCTATTTTTTTCAAAAAGTGATGCTCAGATATCTTGGACTCTTTTTTAAAAAGAAAAAAAAATATTTTCTAAAAATAATAGATATCCAGTGCATCCATCCCCCATGTACTCCCTCAAAGCACCCGCACCTAGTACGTTGTGTCATTTCCCATTAGAACTGTACCTCCGTTGCAAGGTTTATACTTGTCAAACCATTCTCTTGTTTGCTTTTGTTTCTCTTATGTATTGTGTCCTAACAATATGGGAGGGGCATTGCTATTTTCTCTCTTATTAATTCAAAGAAGAACGAGAGAAAATACCCAAAAAAAAAATTATTTTCTCTCATAACTTAAGGAGAGAAAATGTAATTATTTATTTTCTTTTCTCTAATTAGAGCTTTTTTATTTCTCTTTATTTTTGGGACATTGGTGATGACGGGCTACACAAATAGGGTGGTATTTGGTATTGCTGAAACTAATAACTTATAGATTATAATTTGTAGTAGAAGTTATGAGTATTTGGTAAAAATTATATCTTGTAACTGTAATAAAAGAAAATGTAGTTATAAATTATAGTAGATATTGTGAATATTTAAAAACTTTATAAGTTATAACTAAAATTAATAGTAAAAAATTAAAAACTACTAGCAGTAGCTTTGGCAAACACCCCTTAGATCGGTTAACCAATTTCAGATTCCATTCCAAATCACCTGTATCACAGTAAGATATTTCATTATTTTGGCAAGACAATAGTTCCAAATGTTTTCATATTTACCAAAACTAATTAAACACCAATGTTTTTTTTTCTTTCTAGGTGAAATTTGGTAACGCTAGTTCAAAACAAAACAAACAAGAAAATACGAAAAAAAATTTAAAGGAAGAAATACAAATTAAATCATATTGAACTTTTGATGATAACTTACAAATCAATCCAAAAATTAAATTTTCATTCCAACTCTTATGTTTTTATATCTTGGGACAATGACTTAAATGATATGTCATTTACATTAAACTAATTGAAATACCTTTGTCTAATATTGTTTTACTAAATATTACAATTCCAACGAAATTTTGGTAAAAATGTATTCTATTTTTTTTAAATATAAACAAACACAAGTGTGTATATATGTGTGTGTGTGTGTGTGTTTGCAAAAAAAATAACTTTTTTTGTCGAGATCGACGTCGACAAATTAAATGCGATATCAAACGATTAAGCAGAGGTTCAAAGTCTTGTTTTAGGATTTCATTGAAAATTAAAATAGTCGAACAAACCAAGAAATTGTGGCAAAAAAATAAAAGATTAAAGACTAGTAAAACAATGTCTTATTAATTTTCATGAAATGAGAACAAAGATTACAAGAAAGAATTGTTATCACTTGCCTACAATTGCTCGATAAATGTTGAGCATTCTCCCTTGAATATTTTTGAAGATCGAGAACCATCTACATTACACTTCTGCTAATGCAAAATGAAAGATAAAAAAAAAGACAAAATCCGTTGTTCGATTGGTGAAGTTGGTGTCCTTACAATGATTACAATACTAATATTTATAAGATTTCTGAAAAAACTACCCATAACTACCGGTAACCACTAATAACTATTTTAAGCAAGTCTCTCTCCTTCGATGCCAAGTGTTTATCCTTCAAACAATTTGCATTAACTGTCAATGCCACTTGTCATCATTCGAAATGTGGACATTTTAAATATAATATTATCTTCTATCATACCTTTATAAAATATAACAAGCCAATTAGATAATAAAATTGCTTTTCATTAAGCCTATAACATATAACAGGCTATTTTGGATAAAAATTAATATCCTCGACAGAAAAATTATAAATTATATTGTAAACAATATGATTTGGTTTTATGTCCTCTACAAGGATCGACAAGACCTAAAAACTAGTTCGCCACTATACTGTGGGTATTCAATGTAGAATACCTACCACAACAACGAGCTGCCTAACTATTTGCGCTCAGTTCTTGCGAACGACCAATTAGTTATAAATCAAATGACTTTCATCAATTATTAAGTACAGTGATGTAGCAAAATATTACAAAAGATTAGATAACGTTTCAGCAAACGACAAGAACATTCGAATTCCCAAACAAGGACCTTGAATCCTTAAGAAAGAGAGAGAAACTCTCATTATTAATTATTAATGAAAAAGATTGATGTACCCTTAGGTTTACACCCTTATTTATATAAGTAGAAAACTTTCAATTCTGGTAGAAAAATAAATTCTCATAGAAAAATAACAATTTAAGTTAATTTTGCTCACCAAGACTAACAAAAAAGAAAACTAAAAATTAATAGCGTGACTAGAAAAAGATTAATGAAGGAACTGAAGTACAAATTCTTGTATTTTGAGAACTGAAACTTAAGAGATGGGTTGATTCCAACAACAGTCGAAGGTCCTGCCATGGTTTTTTGCAATTTCTTCTTCTTCGCCGCCCTAAGGCTTGACGGATCATCGGCGGGGAGTTTTCCTCCCTTGCCCATCGTCCTCGGTGGCATCGTCGGTGAAAGAGAGTGAGGAAGAGAGGGAAAGAGGAGGAGTCGACTCTCGGGTTTGATGAAGAACAAAGGGAGACAAACGGTTTCTTTTGGAACCGAAGAGTTTGAGCGCGAAAGGGAAAAATCGCCTATTTATAAACTCTATGAAATGTGTCGACACAAATCTCATTATAATCGACACTTTTCACAAGACACGGGGGTGTTCAAAAATAGAAATTATGTCGACACGTTTTAACATGGTGTCAACACTTTCTGTTCATTGAGTCGACACTCCTCACAAGCGAGTCAACACAAATATATCGAGAGCAAGATAACAAATCAAGTCAACACTATATAGTTGGAGTCGACACTTTTATCAAAATGTGTCAATACTATATAGCTTTTGAGTCAACCCTTACACACATGTGTTGACCCTTTTTATCATTGAGTCGACACCTTTCATACAACAAAATAAAGCATGAAAAGCATTGAATAAGCATTGAACATGCATGGTTAGTATAACATTTAAGCATCAATTTAGAGCACATAGCATACCAAGTTATCTTATGATATAACAAAATCTTTCTTCAATTAAAGGTTTGGTGAATATATCAGCAAGTTAGTAATCTGTGACTACAAATTCAATTTTTATGTTACCCTTTTAACATAATCTCTAATGAAATTATGTTTAATCTCAATATGCTTTGTTTTAGAGTGTTGTCTAGGGCTCTTGGATATGTTAATAGCACTAGTGTTATCACATTTAATGGGAATATGATCTAAACATACACCTTAGTCTTCTAGTTGTTTCAACCAAATAACCTGTGCACAACAGCTACCAGCTGCAATGTACTCAGTCTCGGTTGTAGATAAGACTACTGAGTTCTATTTCTTACTAAACCATGATATGAGAGAGTGTCCTAGAAATTGACATATTCCACTTGTACTCTTTATATCAATTTTACACCCGGTAAAGTCTGTATTAAAATAGTCAAATAATTCAAAGGTTATTCCTCTATGATAGAATAATCTTAGATTTTGTGTACCTAAAAGGTATCTGAATATGCGCTTAACAACAGTCACATTTGATTCTTTAGGATTAACTTGAAATCTAGCACACATGCATACACTAAACATAATATCAGGTATACTAGCAGTTAAGTAAAGTAGTGAGCCAATCATACCTCTATATCTCTTTTCCTCTATTGCTTTACCATTTTTATCTTTGTCAAGCATTGTTGAACGGCACATTGGAGTTCCATTGATTTTGCACTTTACATATCAAACCTCTTCAACAAATTTCTTGTGTACTTAGACTGATTTATGAAAATTTCTTCTTGTGATTATTTGATTTGAAGTCCAAGAAAATAATTTAGCTCACCCATAATACTCATTTCAAATTCTCCCTGCATACATTTAGCAAAATCCTTGCAAAAAATTTTATTAGTTGAGGCAATGATGATATTATCTATATATATATTTGTACAATTAGTATATCTTTTCCTTTAGACTTGACAAAAAGAGTTGTATCAATTTTTTCTCTTGAAAACTCATTTTCAATCAAGAACTTTCTAAACTTTTCATACCAAGTTCTTAGTGTTTGTTTTAAATTATAAAGAGTCTTGGTAAGTTTATAAACATTATTTAAAAAATTTGAATTTTCAAAGTTAGGAGACTGTTTCACAAAAACTTTCTCAAAAATAAAACCATTTAGAAAAGAACTTTTGACATTCATTTGATAAAATTTGAATTTTTTAAAGTATGCAAAAGTAAGCAACATCCTAATGGTCTCAAGCCTAGCCACATGAGCAAAAATTTCATTAAAATTGATGCAATTTTTTTGATTGTAACATTGGGCTACCAATTAAGTTTTGTTCTCAAGAACTAATCTATTCTCATTCATTTTTTTAAAAAATCCATTTTGCACCAATGATGGAATGTTCCATAGGTCTTGGGACTAAAATCCAAATCTTGTTTCTTTCAAATTGATTTAGCTCTTCTTGCATAACCAAGATCCAAAATTCATTATTTTTAACTTGCTCAAAATATTTTGGTTCAATCAGAGAAAAGAATGCTAAGTTACCACAAATATTATATAGAGATGATCTAGTTTTAATATCTTGAGAAGACTCACCGATGATCAAGTCCTTTAGATGGCCATGAGCATACCTCCATTCTTTAGAAAAATCTGAATTTCCTTGATTCAAAGGGCCAGCAGCCTGTTGAGCTTCAGTTTACTGCATATTTGTAGCTTCCTCATGGTTTAGCTCTTTTTGGTCTTTAATGAAAATGTCTTCAACACATTTTTCTATATCAACTAAGTTATGTTCACAAAATTTTTTCGAAGAACCGAGGTTAACTTCATCAAATACAACATGAATAAACTCTTCAACAGTTATGGTTCTTTTGTTGAAAACTCTATAAGCTTTACTAGATATAGAATATCCTAAGAAATTACCCTAATCAGATTTAGTATCGAACTTGTCCAAAAATTATTTGTTATTATTTAAAATAAAACATTTGCACCAAAAAGCATAAAAATAACTAATGTTAGTTTTTCTCTCATTCCATAACTCATATGGAGTTTTCTTAAGAGAAACTCGAATCATAACTTTGTTTACGATATAACAAGCTGTATTGACAGTCTCGGTTCAAAAGTATCTTGGTAGGTTATTTTCATAAAGTATGATCCTAGGCATTTATTCCAAAATCTTATTCTTTCTCTCAACAATACCATTTTGTTGAGGGGTTCTAGGAGTAGAGAAGTTGTGGTCTATACCACTTTCATTACACAACTTTTCAAAAATTTTGTTTTCAAATTCTCTACCATAATCACTTTTGATACTTGTAATTTGAAAACCTTTTTCATTTTAAACTATTCGGGAGAGTTTTGAAAAAGCGACAAAAGTTTCATTTTTATGAGCTAAGAAAAACACCTAAGTGTATTTAGAGAAATCATCAATAACAATAAATACATATCTCTTGCCACCAAGGCTAAGAGTCCTTGTTAGACTAAATAAATCTATGTGCAATAGTTGTAAGGGCCTAAAAGTATAAATTACTATTTTGGATTGAAAAGAACTTCTAACTTGTTCGCATTGTTGATATACATCACAAATTTTGTCTTTTTAAAATTTGATTTGTGGTAAACCAATTACCAATTTTTTTTTCAAAAGTTTTGAAATCACATTCACGTGAGCATGCTCAAGTCTTCTATGCCACAACTAACTATTATCACTCAAAGCAGCTAAGTACTTTGTGTCATTTTTGGATAAGTCATTGAGATTGAAAGTGTAAATATTTTCATGTTTATAACCCTAAAAAATAATTTTGTTGTCAATTGAGTTTTCAATAACACATTTAGCATGGTCAAAGACAACCTTGTGGCCTTTGTCACAATGTTCACTTATGCTAAAAAGGTTATGTTTCAAATCATCAACAAGAAAAATATTTTCAATAAAAGAGGAAGGAATTTTACGAATACAACCAATTCCTATGATTTTTCCCTTACTATTGTCACCAAATGTCACAAATCCACCATATTTGGGCATAAAAGAGGCAAACATTGATTTGTCACCTGTCATGTGTCTTGAGCAGGCACTATCAAGATACCACATCCCTTCCTTAAATGAGGACTTGAGACACACTTGCAAAAGAAATCAAGTTTTGATTTTTAGTACCCAAATTTTCTTGGGACCTTTGGTGTTAGTTCCATGTGGGTGTATTCCCTTTGGAACCTAAACCCTTTTAACAGGTAGATCATATGATTTTCTATGTGGAGAATGTGTGACAGTGTATCCATGCTCATAACAATAAAAACAAGTAGCATTATAATTATTAGAAGATGCTTTAACAAAAATATTGCTAAAAAATTTTTGTTTCTTCTTTGGTTGGTATCCAATACTAGCTTTATCAAAAATATATTTTTGCATACCAAAAAGCGTGTCCAAGTTTTCTTTTCCAAGAGTAAACTTATGCACAAATTTTGTAAGGTCTTCAACTTTCTCATTTAAAACTTGATTTCCATTCTTAAAGGAAATCACTTAGTTTGACAGTAAAAAATTTTCTCTTTTAAAGCTTCAATTATAGCAGATAGGAAAGAACCAACTTTTTAACAATAGCATTTTAGCACCCATTGTTCTTAACTCACCATGCAACTCTTCAAATGAAACTTGAAGTTCTTCTAAAAAAAGTAGGCATTGGTTACCTCATTGTCTTCCTTGACCATGAGGCAAAGAT
This sequence comes from Heliamphora pulchella, assembly GCA_032270985.1. Lineage (NCBI taxonomy): Eukaryota > Viridiplantae > Streptophyta > Magnoliopsida > Ericales > Sarraceniaceae > Heliamphora > Heliamphora pulchella. The sequence continues at coordinate 11,558 of JAULJZ010152493.1, forward strand.
TAGCAACTTTATTTTTTTTCTTTTCATTTTCGGAGCTGTTTTCTTCACTTTCACCTCCATGCAGCCAATATAGCTTTCTTGAATCCCTTTTTGAAATGCTTCTTAAGTTGAGGACACTCAGCCTTCATATGTCCAAACTTCTTACATTCAAAGCAAATAATCTCACCATTTTATGATCACTCTTGAATCTTCTTGATTCTCCCTTGAACTTGTTGGGCTTACCTTTGTGTCCATATTTCTTGAAGAATCTCATTCCTCTTTATTTCTTATTTCTAAGAAATCTTTTGAACTTTCTTGTGATGAAGGCTAGAACTTCATTTTCATCACTTGTGGAGTCTTCATCAGATTCATCATCAAGAATGGAAGATTTGAAAACTATTCATTTCTTCTTTTTACTGTCGTCTTCATCATCCATCTTAATATTCATCTTATAAGTCATGAGTGAACCAAGAAGCTCCTCCAAGCTAAGTGTAGTGAGATCATTTGCTTCTTGAATAGCAGTCACCTTAGCTTCCCAACTTTTAGGCATGCATCTTAGGATCTTTCTCACCATCTCTGCATTAAAATAAATCTTGCTAAAATATTTTAGTCCATTAATAATATCAGTGAATCTAGTGAACATTTCAGAAATGATTTTATCATGCTTCATCTTAAACAACTCATAATTATGAACAAAAATTCTTATGTTAGATTCCTTAATTTGGTTGGTTCCCTTATGGGTAACCTGAAATCTATCTCAAATCTCCTTGACAGTATCACATGTGGAGATCCTTTTGAACTCATTTGAGTTAAGAGAGTAATATAGAAGGTTCATAGCCTTAGCATTTTTTTGTATCTCTCTTATATCAGTCTCAGTCCATTCATTCTCAGGCTTAGGGATAGATACCCCTTATACTGTCTTAGTAGGCCTTTTTGGTCCATTCATAATGACTATTCAAAGGTCATAGTCTACAGCCTAAATATAGATTATCAATCTAGTTTTTCAATAATTATAATTTGTTCCATTGAACAAAGGAGGTCTGTTGGTGGACTGATCTTCAGACTGAATAGGTTCAATATTGATAGTTGTCATGAATACTCTTAGACGATTAAGTCAACAACAAAAGTTTAAGTTCTAATACCAATTGTTAGTTTAGACAATCGAAGAGGGGGTGAATTGAGTTTTAAAATAATAAGAACAATTTTAAAAATTATTTTAAAATTTTTTTAATTTCATAAGTAAATATGACAGATATTAAAGCAATAAGGAAATTAAAGAGGTTAAAGAGAGAAAGTGTGAACCAGACACTAAGAGTTATTGTGATTCGATTTCTTTCAAGCTTACGTCTACTCCTCAAGACTCCCCTTGAGAATCTGCATTATGATCGAATATTTCACAGGTGCATTCAAAAGCCTTTACAGCCTTAAGAAGATCCTACAAAATAATTCTCTATTTTTTCTAAACTCTTATGAGCTCTTCTTTAAGAAGTTCACTCACTCTTTTAAAAGATAAAGGGTGACTCACCCTCTTTTACAATAAATGTGAAAGAATAAAAGATTTACTAACTAACACTCCTTACAAATGATTAGAATTAAATGAGCAAGAGAGTGTGAGAGTTAGCTGGAGGAGTAAATGAGCAGTAAATGCTTTTTGAAGATTTTAAGCTTTGATTTCAAGAAATAGAACAGTGTCCATAAGTTTGAAACTCTGAAAATTAACTTCTTATATAGCCATCTGAAGTAAATGACCCTTTGGTGATTTGGTGGAGGCAATTAATGGTCTAAAATTATACATTTTGAACCACGAGATTTAAATTTCATCGCAGGTGTCGACACAAAGTCGTTTGGTGTTGACACAAAATATCTAGGTCTTGGTTCTTTGAGTGATTATGTTGACTCAGATCTTAGTTGATGTTGACCTTATTTTTACATTTTCTTCAACCACACAATGGTGTCGACTCATGGAACATTTGGTGTCGATCTCATGCATTTCTTTAGTTTTTCAGGTGGATTTTTGGTGTCGACTCATACCTTCATTGGTGTCGACCCAATTCATTTGATCAGCTACTAAAAAAATCGTTTCGACTCATCTTCATTTGGTGTTGACTCGAGAATTCTGATTTAGCTTTAGGAGTTTTAGAGTTGACTTAGTAACATTTTGGTATTAACTCAAAAAAACTTAAACAGCCTAGAAACTTTTAGAGTCGACTCAGCTTGGTTTGGTGTCAACCCAAAATCTTTATATCCGAAAGGAACCTTTATGTCGACTCATAATCCTGTGGTGTCGACACTTTTGAGTTGGAGCCGAGAAATGGCTTAAAGTCCTGGTGTCAACCCATTTTTCTTTGGTGTCGACTCATAGAACCCGAAGTCTGAAACTTGAATGATCACTTGGTGTCGACTCAAAACACTTTGGTGTAGACCCAAAATGAATCCCGCAAAGAGACTCGGGTGTCGACCCATTCTTCATTCGTGTCGACTCAATGTGGATCTCGATCCACTACTGGAGGTGTCGACCCAAATATATTTGGTATCGACTCATTTGAGTTCCTGAAATATCTCAAACAAAGCAGTTAAGGTGTCGACCATAAACTTCAATGGTGTCGACACACTTGAGAATTTCAAGCGTGCTTTGCCTTAAGGTGTCGACTCAATTATCAATTGGTATCAACACAAAACGTTCGTTTCAAGAACACTGAGTGTCAACCCATTTGATACAAAGTGTCAATATAAATGGTATAAGGTGTCGACTCATTTTTCATGAAGTGTCAACACTATCTTTTTGAAAACTTTTAAATATAATCTTTTTAAATCAATTTAATTTAGAAAATAAATTATTAAAATCATCAAAATCTAATTAAAAAATCCTTGGGCTAACAAGCATTACATATATGGTGAATATTAATTATTGACGGAATCCACATCCTGAATAAGGATACCTATGAATTTTATAATCTAATATATTAAATAAATTAAACGAAAGATCTTAATAAATTATAGAAGAGACCAATTAAATATAATTATTAGTAATTTAATTGACGGATATCTATAATATTAACATAGGGAGGATAATAAATATTTAATAATAGGAACTCGAAAGCTCATTTTTTAGAATAAGGTCGGGAGTGTAATTACGATTCTTTAGTAGCATGAATTGTAATTTATGTTTTTTAAAAACTACTTTTGGGTTGAAGTGAAATTTTCTAATTACATTAGAAACCCATATCTTATTTACTTCTTAGATTCCTATTATAGCCTTTATATATATCGTTATAACTCTGCCCGCTAGTACATGCATATACATCAGATTATATCGTTTCTTAGAGTTTTCACGTGTTGTGAGAACCAGAGAAAAAGAGAAGCAGCTAGATAGAATTTGGAATATGAAGGATCTAAGATCATACTTAGTTCGTATTTTGGCATTCGGAAATACAACAGAAGATCTAAGCAGAGTCGAGATTGCCAGTTGGCCATGTTGATCTTGAAAGTTAAATCATTCAAGTCTTGAAACGTGATTAAACTAGAAGGATCACGCAGGTATAATTCTTATTCTGTCTTATGGGTGTACTAGGTTTCAATTCTTGGGGGTTTGAATAATCTAGGGTTTTTCCGTCCGGTTTCCATCGGGATGATTTTTCGTTCATCCGAACGGTTTGGCGCAAAATAGTTTTTTGTCGTTCGCTATTTTGGATATGCACCGTGTTTGATTCAATTCTTATGCACTATTATTGTATCTTAAGATTCCGATTCCATCAGTTACGACCTAAAAAGAAAAGAATATGCATGAAATGAATAACAATAATAAATAAATAATAAAAAGAGAAACAATTAGAAACCCTAGTCATAATAATCTCGGGGGAGAAAATGGTGGGATTTTGGAAGCATTTACAACAGCCCACGGGTACCTAAAACGGGTAATCTCCCACGGGTATCTCGTCAATCAATGAAATGAATAACATTCAAAAAAAATAAAATGCCAATGTATGAAAATTTCTAATAATAAATTGGTTAATACACTACTTTGTCGAACTCCATCTACAGAAAAATCGCATTACCCAAAATTAGACATTATGCATTCCTAAGTTTATGCATTCCTAAATTCACAAAATCAAATATTTTGTACTAAAGTTGTATAACATAAATTAATCACATGTAAAATAAGAAGATAATGTCTACTGACCCATTATTTTTGTGAGGAACATATTACATAAGTAAAATTATTAAAAAATGATAATTAAATCTATTTCTTATTGAATAAAAAAATAGTGAATAGAGTTGCAAATAAAAAGATATAAATGTAATAAGGTTCATCAGTTATGATACCTATATGTTTCAAATTATCATAACCTAATAGTATTTGAGAATATTAACATATTGATAAAAACATATACTTAAAATCTTAATAATGTTGTATGTGACTCATTTTCTGTAATGCCTAAAAATATCAGAAATTAAGAATTGAAATAATATTACCATAATGGTTAAAGAATTATTACTCAATATAATAAATTCAAGATTTGTATAATATTACCATATTTTTTCTAAAAATTAACAGTCAATGAAAGAATTAATAGTTAGTTGTCGTGGATTTTTATATTTCGTAAATCTAAATAATTATAAGTTTTGAATTTGGAGTTTCAAGTTCAAAAACCCAATAAAGTTCTACAATAATCTTAATGTGTTTCTCCTTAACACACAGCTTTTTCAAGAAATTACCAACCATTTTACATAATCTTGAAAGACCTTCATTGATTTCTCCGTTGACTTTTGATCCCTTATTCATATATAGGTATCTATAGAAATCTTCCTCTTATAGATCTTCATTTCTTCGTCCAAAGTGGTTAGAGTGCATTTAATGTGCAAAGTAATTAAACTAGCGATTCATCACGTTTGTTTTAACAGTTTATTTTTAAAAATATACATTCATTTTTAAAAAACAAATCAAATCAAATCAAATGATGTATCTGATTTTTTTCGTGAATAACATATTCAGAGTGATTGGAGTTCAACCTGCTTTGAAGGCTTCTTAATCACGCTCAAGGGTAATTAAATGCATGATAAATACAGCACAAACCCCAAAGAAAGTTTGGGTTTTACATTATATACATATATATAATATAGCTTGATCAATATTAGAATACCAGACAATTAAATTGATGTACTCTCTCTTCCCAATGACAAAAATTATGCAGTAATACTACACACCCAAGAAAACGTACACAGAAATTTACATATAATTAAAATCAATAGTTCAAATTCACTTGTAGTGAGGCATACACAATTAAATTTGAACCATTTCTTTTGAATCCGAAGTAAAATTCTTTGTCAGTTTTTCTTGGTACTTAAACACTTTTTAAAATAACAACAAACACAACTGTCGAACATACCAAATTTATACCTCTAGACTGTCTAGATCATGAATTTGTGAACGTATTCATTTAGGAAAAGAAAAACGATGAGAAAACCAAAACTAAAGAAACATTTTTATTCATTATCTTCGTACACTTTCTTGTTCCTCCATAAATCCATTCACAAATTTATGATCCAAATAAAGCCTTAAGAGTGCAAGTATAGGCGCGACCTTAACACTTTAACATAAGAACAAAAATCGCACGGCCAAAATGCCACTTATTCAAATATTGAAACAAATAAATAAATTAGGACCAGCTGCAAATGGAAGGATTATATACAAATAAATATTATCCAATTTACAACACTTTTTACATTCATCATAGTGATACGTGCACCACGTGATTCCACTGCTACCCTACATAAACAACAAATTACATGAACTACAAAAGCTGAAGATTAGAAATGAATCGATTAGGACCCCCAAATTGTGTTGGCTTTAGTGCTAACTAGAAGTACATTTGATTCTTTCAAAATTCGTGTATGTCTTTCCTACGTAAGAGATCAAAAGCAAGATTTGATGAGCTCTACTCGAGGCTCTATACTGATGTTACCAAAGGGAGTCCCCTGCTCTACGTGGATGTAGTCTCTAGTCTTCAGAACCTGCATCGTCATCAAATTAACACCAACAAGAAATTGGGTCTCTACTCGTATATAATAAACGTAAAATGACTAGAAAACAAAACACAATAAATGACACAGAATGAGAAAGCAGGCCCCAAGTAAGCCGAACCACAATGTTCAGTAGAACCATGCTGCAAAGAAAAATGAGGGAAAACCGAAAAAAAGAAGAAGAAAGAGCAGCAAAAGTGTTCGACTTGCAGTTGATCTAACTAATTCTCGGTCACAAAGTGCACACGGCTTTACAGATTCTTCAATAAGCTTGAAATCATTTTTTTACCCCACTTTACCAAGTAATCCCAAAGTTGTCCTCATCAAATCCATGTTTTTGTCAATTCTCAAGGGGATTGCTAAATTGAAGACAGAAAACCGCAAATCCTAAATCCTCTTCTGAACATTAACTTCGAGTAATATCATTACCACAAAGGCTACAGAAGTTGATTCTCTCCAAAGTGAACATTCTCTCAAAAATTGCAAGGCTACAGACAAGTGAATGGGGAGATAAAAGTTTTGACTGATAAAATATACCAGTTCCTGAACCACTGTGCATGCATTAATGAATCGAAGGCTAGCCATCCAATATACAAATGCAGAGAGAAGAGTAAGTCATCTCTCCTCTCTTCACATCAGATATTGACTCTCTCTCTCTCTCTCTCTCTCTCATCAGATAATGACTCTCTCTCTCTCTCTCTGTTCAAAATAAATAACACTCTTTGAGCTCTTGGCTACATGCAAAGATAGCATGTGAACACTATGTTATGTGGACTCAGGTAGATTGTCAGGTTTGGGTATGTGTGATTAGTATTATTTTATTGTGAAATATATGAAATTGTATCCATGTATTAAAAGATTACATATTCCCTATATACGAACATATGCATAAGAGGAAGAGAGAATTGAAAATCTAATAATTTTTCCAAAACAAACCTTCCCAAGTCACAACTGGAAAAAACCACATTTTCAAGCAGAGCCTCTGGAGATTATCCAAATCAAAGGCTCAAAGCCTTATACAAAAAGTGTTGTTGACAAGAATAGTAACAAGATAATTTTTTAGTTCGATTGAGGTGTTGCCAAGACGAATACTGGTGAGAATGAGAATATTGTCCATTAAAGATACAAAATGTTGTAGGCAAATACTAGCGAGAATGAGAAGAAACACTTTGAATTTCGTGAGCGAAATTACTTTTGTGTGAGAGAAACCTCAGTATACTAAAAGAGGCTGCTAAAAGGATCTAGATTTCTTATTGCTTGAAACACAAACTTATCCCTATACCCATTTCAATAAATACAAGAAATTATTTAATTTTTCAGTAGTGGGTTGAGTACACACAAAATTTACAAGTACTTTCTTTTCTTTTCTTTCTTTTTTTATTTGGTATGAAGGTCTCCTAGTCCAATGAAACTGCACCAATTATCAAATGAAATTTCATTTTAGAAGCTAAATAAAATATCATATGGGGTAGTTTAATTATAGCCCATATTCTGGTAGCGATAAAGTAATGGTGGCAGGTAGTTCTCCCTGTGCTCTGTCAGGCAGAGGTTATGGTCACTGAACAAGGGGATAACGGATGTCTCTGTCTATGGTAGAGTTTATCAGAGTTAATATGTGCTGTGGTGGTTCATTCATACTGTCTCGGAATCGTCCAGTAGCTCAGCTCTTCAAGGTTTTATCAGTGGCATAAGTGATTAGGTTATCCGTCATCTTCTGTATCAGAAAAGCTTTTTTACTTCTCCAGTTAACAGTGTAATCAGAATTCATTGTAGTGAAGTTTGCTAGTTTGCCATGCATACATGTTAACTTAATATAGTAGTAATAGAAAAAGCACTGCTCCTCCTTTTATGCTTGTTCCCATTGATGTTTGTGGTCATCAGTCCTCACACATACCTTCATCAGGCCAATAATGGTTTGTTACATTTATTGATTGCTATTCTAGAGTAACACAATAAAATGGTACGTCACACTCCACACCTGCAAGTGCTTTACCTCCGCAGCGGGGCATAACAGCACGCAAACCGAACTAAACCATTCATAACCAAAATGAATGGTTTAAGAACTTCAATAAGATGGTGTGTCACACTCCACACCTGCAAGTGCTTTACCTGCGCAGAGGGGAATGACGGCATGCAAACCGAACTAAAACAATAAAAGGGTACCTCGTCCAAGCATAAGCTAACAATGCTCACAAGCATAAGATATAACAACATAAAAACAAGTTCAGTGGGAATAACAACTCCTCACAACAAACAGGTTTAAGGACATGATATAGTGCCTACTTATTTGATGAAAAAATCCCACTTATCATGAGTGACAATGGAACAGAATATATGGATGTAGCCTTCCAAGCATCACTCAGAACAATGCATCTTCTCGTCAAATGAGTTGTGTTGATACTTTACTACAAAATGATGTTTGAAAAAGCAAGAATTGTCAACTCTGGAGGTTACCAGATCTTTATTGTTCACAATGGGCGTTCCAAAAATTTTACGCAGCTTATTTCATCAATCAGATGCCTACTAATGTTCTTGGGTTCAAAACACCTTTTAATTTTTTGCAAGATTTTTTCTCTATTTTTTATAATATAAGATAAATTAAAGAAAAGAGGTATTAAGGGAATGCCATCCAATAACAAGGGGAGGAAAACCCCTTACAAAAAAGGAGAGAACAACAAAACTACCACAAAAAGGAACAAAACAACTAAGACCTCCACAAAAGCTCACTACTTAAAAAAAGAGTCAGTGAAATCCAATGTATCATCCACTTATAGATCTCCTAACTCGAACTACCAACTATATAAATTAACAAGAACACCTTTCACGCACCTAAAAACCATAAAAAATTATCTACTTTCTCTCCAACCAAATCAACCACATTAAGCATAAAGGAATTGGAAGCCACGCTATTCTTCTACACTTTCTACACTTTACCCTCTCTCCAAACCACCAAAACATTGGAACCCTCCTCCTCAAAAAGTCAATCAACACCAAGTAGCAACAAAACAAAAATCCACAGCTCCCTAGCAAAGTCACGGTGAATGAGGAGATAACAAGTTCCTTCTTGAATATACAACACCAGTTAGTTAACACTAATTCGCTCATTAAATTATCAAAATTAAAAATTTTGCCCTAGGTGGTCAACTAGCCAAAGAAAGCCACCTTGAAAGGAATCTCACCTCACAAATGCTCCTACACGAAAAGGTCATCGTCATGCAACCCTGCAAGAACATATGGATTGAGCTTAAAGTAAACCTTCCACTAGGATCTTGTGTCCAACTAACGAGTATCCACTCCACCACACATTCAACCAAAAACGAACACGATCACCGCTCCCAGCCCCAAAGAAAATGTGCTTAGAGAACCCATTCCAACGTTTGCTAACACCCTTCCACAAACCTCTACAGTAGGAGCAGGCCACCAGTGAGGTACCCCAATCTCCCCACAAAAAATCATACTTGGACAAGATGATCTTTCGCCACAAGCTATTACACTCAGTAAAAAAATCTCCAAAACCGCTCCCTATAAGAGATTTGTTAAAGTCTACCAACCTCCTAATCTTTTGTTAAATACCAATCGCTTACATAAATAAAATATTCACATACATGACATATTACAAAAAAATAGGAACATATTTTTAATATGTTCTTGGTGTGTTGTGTCCTGATTGTTCAAACATCACTATGTTGACGTGCCCATTTCATACTCGTGTCGTATCATATCGCTTGTCCATGACTGTGCGATTAAGTGATATTGTAGCGAGTCTTGTACCCCTTCTAGTACACTTGATCCCTTAATTTATTATATTGATGTGCCTATAGGTGTGAGGAAAGGAGTTAGAGTCTTTATACATCTTACAATAACTGTGTTTCCTCTTAGTCTTTTGTGTTGTGTCTATTCTTCATGTTGGAAAAAAGGTCTTCATATAGAGCTTTTCTTTCATATTAGTCTTTTGTGTTGCGTCTATTCTTCAAGTTGGAAGGACAGAACTAGTGAATGAGATATCAATAGAAGAGATGAAAACTTTGAAAAAAAAGAGGGAAGATTTCCCTTTGCTCTACCCAAGAAGGAAAGAGGTTTTTTTCTCTTTGAAGCATTTTTTTCTTTCTTATTTGAACAGGTATAGGCCATGTGCATATTGACCTCTTCTCGTTTGTTTATCGCCGCATAACTCCCTATGATTTGTGGACTAAAGTGCACAGTTACATTTTTCATCCAAACATCGTCAAATGCATCTCGCTCCCCTATATGGAGAGTGGACCAATTTTCAAAGATAAAAATATCCTCATTGAGTTTTCAAATTTCAAACAGATCCAATGCCATTCTTCTCTTCTTCCTCTCTCTTCTATATGTCTCTCATCCCTCCTGTCTCTCTTTTATTTGTCTCTTTTTTTCCTTTGTTTAGTAATTATCTCTTCATGAATGTGCCTTGTGTTGGTCGGGAAAATGATGGCTTTTAGTGTTTAGATTCTTTACCATGATGAAGGTTTGTATGGGAAAGAATTGCTTCGGTGTCCAAAAGAACATTGGTGTTTCCACCTTGTTTTATTTACAGAAGAATTATGAGTAATGAGTGAACAAACCTTATAGAGCTAATGCACAAAGGAGGCACGCATGATGACAACGATATATAGACAATCAAAGCTAGGGATCTCCATCTCTGGGCATCCTACAGAGGCCAGATACTTTCCCGTACTCAGGGAACGATGTATTACCGTGGGGCTCTTACAATACTTAACATGCTTGATTCTGCATCTGAAATGGACACAAGGGTGAGCTCACAGGATATTGCATCTCTAGGTTCACTGAAGCAGCACAGTGGTTCAGATGATATCCTCAGGCGGTATTACTAATCGGCGGCTAAAGAAAGGGTGAAAACTAAAACATAAAAGTTGTTGGAATTAAATAAGGAAGCCCCTTCTCCACAATTAAACACCAAACCTTACCCAAACTCTCTCACCAGTGTCCCCCCCCCAACATTTCTCTTCTTTGGAGTATATAATTTAATACTTTGCTGCACTAATGGTAGTTGAAACTGGTCTTACAAGATGACTCGGCATATTCTACCTTTCATGACTTCAGCACATTTGCTATTCCCTCTCTCTCTATGTCAATCTAATATATCTTTGTGTAGGTACGCGTGCTAAAAAAGAATATAGGGCATTAAGGTCAATTACAATATATGTTAACAGACATTGAAGGTGCACTTTAGCCCACAAATCATAGGGAGTTATGTGGGTACAAACAAACGTGAGGCGGGCAATCCGCATATGGCCTATACCACAAGGAAGCAAAGCGAGATTTGCCCAAAAATAAAAATAGTACTTCGGAGTTGGTCTGTCTTCCAAAACGGGGAAAAAATCAATTGGCCACAAATGGGTTTTTATGACAGAAGTATAGAACGAATGGGTCATGAAAAATATAAGGCAAGGCTCATTGGAAAGGGATTATCTCAAAAGCCTTGGATTGACTACCATGAGGCATCTACACTAGTTGTTAAGACGAAACGATTTGGGAGACATTTGTATCTTGTGCATCTATGTAAGATGGAGCTTGAATAATTTGGATGTGAAGAGTACGCAAAGCCTTTAAAGAGGAAACATACATGGAAATCCTTTCAAGTTTTTCATCTCTAAAAACTGAAGGGGAAGTGTACCAGTTGAAGAAAACTCTTAATGGGTTGAAGCTCTTTATGGCTTGGTTTGGTAGATTTCACACAGCAGTAACCAGTTGACTATGTACAAATTCATGCAAAGCATTCTATACGTAGATCAAAGCAATTCTATTATATATTGCTAGTTGCTCACGAGTACAATCATCTACCGCTAACGTGTCACCCTAGCATGTGTTAACATGACAGACAAGGAAGACATGAAAGAGGCACCACCTATGTCCAATGCCTTGAAGAGAATAAAGTTGAAAGGAAACTAAGTCCCTAGAAAGCTTATCATAGACGTCACAACGCTTGCCTAACCAACCAACAAGCATATTCAAAACACCTGAGCACAAAGACAAGGCCCACGAAGTGCTAAACCCATGCTGCGAAAGTACACGATCTAGTGGCATGATGGCTAGACAAAAAAGGGTTACCTAAAATCATGGCCCCAATACATGGCTACCCTAGACTAGTCCACTAAGAGAAGGGACCACAATATCTAGGCACTTCTACGAGTCACAAAACATTAAAATATTCTTGAATAATGTCATCAGACTTGTAGCGCGTGAAATATTAGTGGAAATTGATATTTTAGGCGCAATAAAAAAGAATGCTATAACCAGAGTGAGTGGACCCTCGTACATATCACGTTCAAAAGAGATATGGAGTCTGAAGAGGAGAGGGGTTCCTTCGGGGCTCGAGAGATGGAATAGATGTCATCGGACTTTTAATTCTAGGCAATTCACACGAAAGGGAACGAGGAATTCTCAAGGAAACACGTGTTCTCCAAACCGAACATGAAAGTTGTTTCCAATAGACAGTTGTTCCTGCAACTCTACTCTTGATTTGGATTATATATCCAAAAAGGCCCGCTATCGACCATTCCACACCCTGCTTAGCAGAGGCATTGTTTGAAGTGGATTCTCTCTTTTGTAGTAGATGCCGAACCTACTGTCGCACGGGCGCAACAACTACATGGACCTCTTCCTTTTGTACTGCAAAGCTTTAAAATATTCTCAAAAAAAATCAACTTTCATATTATTTACAAATAATTTTACAAGCCGCGATACTTAAAAATGGTCATAATAAAGTTATCAAACTTTAAAATCGAATTTTACAAATCAGCACAATGCTAAAAGGGCGAGTCTCTGCTTTTCTTTTCATTAATGAAACCCTACCAGTTATTATGAACTCAAATCAAAAGGAAAAAAAATTAGATTTTTTCAGGTTAAAATAAAGGGGGGGAAAAAAGACATGGGTGGCATTATGAACAGCGTCTCAATTAGAAAGGTTATTCCAATGTTCATTCAATCAAGAAACATTCTTCTTTTCCTTAACTTAAGGAGAGTGGGGAGGGCTTCCTAAGAAAGGCTTGGGACCTAGGAACAAAACAACACAACAAATATGATGAAATGAAGAAGAACGAACGGGAGGCGATGAGAGACTGTAAGCCCTTCTCTTGAGGTAGAACAAATAAAATAAAAGAAAGAATTCTTGAAAAGAGGATTGGGATTGAAAATATGGAAGGTTGGTAAAGCTTAAGTTGAACTTCTTACCATCTTGGTAATATATGGTGAGGAGAGCGTACATTTTGGGGGAAGATCCATCAATTCTTAAGCCCTGAACCTAATGCCTACAAGAAATTTGAAGAGATAGAGAGCTAAGAGAGCGAGGCAAGAATCGCCTATTGAGTATATAAAGGAATATCAATAAACCCGATTATTGCAATTGCTCAGAATACCCTTTTTTAGCTTTAGGGTCCATTTCTTAGTTCAAGATCCCTCTTACGAACTGGAATCAAAGAATTAGTGGATTTGTTCCTTCCAAAATGGGAATGGATTAGGGTTATGACTTATGAACTAACAATCTGACGCCATTCTAACATAGTACTCTAAAAGGAGGTAGAAACCTCGTGAATCTCTCTACAAATAAGGGCTAGTGCTCTTCTTAGATCAGGAATTTTCAGTTCTTACTCTCAGAGCTCTTGAACTTGAGCCTCCGGAGTTACTCAATTACCCCTCTTCCACAGCATTCCTCTGAGTCCTACATAGTGACATGCATGTGCAGTACTCTTGGTAACATCACTACCCACCATAAATATATCCAACATGGCGACTCCACATGGAAGTAGTCCCAATGTCATGACATCAAGAAATAGTACTCAAGCACAAAATCGTATGAATCAATCCATCTTCTCCATTCACTAAATCCTACCCATGCTCATCCAAAACGCCCCTACCAACAAGGATGGCTCCTTTACCCCTAACCTTAATCCCAACATCACTCCTTTCATCTCCCCTCCCACTCCAAACACAGTTAATGCAGCCAGTGTTGGTCAAAACTTGGGCATTGTCATTGCTACACCTACTTCTGATACATTTTAAACCCCCCTTACATCAAAACTCCAATTGCACCCAATTGCTCAGTTTTTAACTCTTAAATAGCAAGTATATCCCATGGTGGCTCATCAGTGTATCATTGTCCCTTCAATGTCATCTCCAGATCACCGCCAACCATACCATCTTAAAATTGCTAGTCCCTTAGTACTCTGAGAGTTATGTCACATCCAAATGCGTTCATTTGTTTGGAAAAACCACAATGCCCATGAGTATGCATGATTCATTGGAACTTTGGGATGGCAGTGATTGTACCCTAGTATTAAGAGAATTCTCTAAATCCCACACCAATCGTTCCGATACATGGTATGCTTATTTACCCCTTGGATCGTTAAATACTCGGGAAGACATGGTGGCTTGCTCCTATGTGAAATTTTTCCAGGTAGAGAAGTAGATTACGAGTTTGCAGTTGAAAAATAAGACCAAAAACATAATGACATTTTCTCAGCCCTATATCACATGGTTCCACGACAAATCCAAGGAATGTTATGTACCAGGTGCACGAAGATAAAAGTAATTACTGCTAAAAATCACTTATCCACTTTCTCGTGACTATTGGAGTGCACACAGAATATTGAAGATTCTAAAAAATTTCCTTGGCGAGTCAATATGCCGTAGTAACGTCGCTTCGTGCATCTATCAATACAATCGACGGAGAAGCACTAAGCGGGAAACTACCCCACATATATGATGCAGAGCCGCCTCCATTGGCAATAAGTACTAGAAAGTGAAAATTTTTTAAAAGTGGGTGGATGATGGTGTGGTCAAATTGCTACACATTGATTACTAGCCCACTCGAAGGAACAACCAATACCGCAAATAATACATCTACCACCGCAAGATATCCAATTGAGTGTGGGCTTTGCGAAGCCTACTGCACGAGTTTAGTCGCGAGAGAACTTGAGTAAACAATGCAGAAGGATGTGAGCAGTGACCCAGTCCCTAAGCATAAAGCTTAAAAGAAGTTTTGCCAATCTTTTATTAGAACAAAAATTAAGATATTGCCTATGTGAAGGAACTCTTAGAACCATAAGCATTCCCATCTTGAGATAGGGATACCTGCACTCCAAAAGTTAAAAAATCAGCCGAAGTCCAAGTGGTTTTTCGATTAGGTGGTTTTTCGATTAGATGCATGCTTAGGCGAGTGCCTTAGTGCAAGGGGTAGCAAGGCCCAACTTTTGTGCCACAACTGGTTCACGGCAAGGCAACTTGAAGAAAGTGCATGCTTGGAGCTTAACAATTGAGCCCTAGCACTACTTCTCTTCAAGCAACTAATAAGAAGTGGGCCTCAAATTAGTTCTATTCATGGTTTTAACATCCTAAATTTGCAACAAAAAAACAAACAAAAAACATAACAAAAAAAAACTAGTTTGGATATCAAGTTTCTATCAATATATGAAAAAAAAAAGTCTTCGATAGAGTGATGAAATTGCGATACATCATCAATCCTATTCTTTTTGTTAATTACTAAAATAGATCAAATGCTACCAAATATTATTACTCTCCCACTCGTCAATAAAGTCGACTATTCGTATTTTATAAATAAGTGTTGTGTACTAAAAACTTGCTCACCGTAATAGTAAAGAAAATAGTAAATAAAGAACGGTTCTATCTTTTTATCCATAAGGGCTGGAGCGCCTTCGAACGGTACCAATTACGACTTCGTTTCCGAAAAGATAGATTTGACTCTATCCATCAACGCTAGCCAAGCGAGATAAGACTTTGCGAGAGTTTCCAAATGAGTAGGAAGGGCTAGAGGACGTATTACCCGAGGAGAGGACATATTGAATGGAATGACAAAGTATAAACATAAACAAAAATTATAAAGAGTTCTTAGCCCCACATGCAGTTCTTAGAGTTGTTAAAGAAATTGATGTGTGTTTGAACATGTGAGTGTCTACCTCAAGTTAGGTCAATTCCTAATGACTTCTAATTTTTTATCGCCACATATAAAATCTTATATATTTTCTAATTATTGCATATCCATAACAAAAAATGATATGATAATAGGTTGGAACAAAAACATCTCAATGATTTGATTATGATAGGACATCGAAATGAACTCATCATGTGTGATACACATGATCCCATATTTTACTGAATGTTAATTAAAGAATGAGTGATTACATGAGCGGATGGATGAAGAATCAGATGTGCATGATGAACTTGTGTTTGATGACAACAATTTGACATGAAGTGATGTTTCTATAGCTTTAAGAGCTTGAAAAAGCAGAAAGAACTAGAGGAACAACATTAAGAACACCGTCGAACTACTCTACATCAAAAAGATATTGATTTTCTGGATGTCGATATCAAGTATAACTGTTAGGACCTCCTTGGGATGAATGAAAGCGAAAATGGGAATATTTGTTGTTTTAATTTGTCTTTCATTTTATTGGAATTTGGATATTTGTGTTTTGTTGAATTTGAGTATGTTTTCTTTTGCTAATTTTTCTCGATAATGTGTCTCACTTAAGTGAAGTCAGTCCCTCGCTTTGCGCCTAGGCCTCAACAAACCTACATAATTACAATAACCTACCCAATACCCGACAAACAAGCCGCTTACCACAATAATTGTGCACTTTTTGTGATTTTGATAATGAGCCATGATTAAATTTGCGATAGGTAAGGAATTAATTTGTAGATAGCGAAAATGCACTATAGAAACGAATTCCAAATGCAAATAGCAAAAATCCACTATAGAAACAAATTCCAACATTCAGAAACCCAGATTGTTGAGCAAACCAAAAAAGGGACTGGGTAAAGAGTCACTGATTCAACTGTAAGGTCAATCAGAGTAGAACCGAGATGTCATGACTAACTCATAAATATATTAGAAATTATTAAAAAAAATTAAAGAAAAAGTTATCTTAAAATGCTAAATTTACCTAATAAATATGATCCAAAAGTTGCAAGGGAGAAAGATCATTATGCTTGTTTTTTCACTTACTAATTGAAAATGGCAAACAATGCAGAATACGACTCTGGATCGCTTGTCCTTGATTCCTGTCCCTAATCTCAGTCCCACACACATAATTCTGCCATGCATCCAAAACATTAATTATGTTAACTCCGGTGACTTAAAAATCATCCTAATAATTGACGAAAAATTTAAAAAGCCAAACCCAGGGCAGTACGCCTCGTCCGACCAACCTTGGTTACCCAATTCAAACTCTCATAGAAGAAAACAACGAACTCTATCCCACTCATTTCTTCGCAATATTTTTCTACAATATCAATTCTGGAAAGACCCTATTTAGGATGGAAATGGCTCACTTATTGGAGACAGATAAAACCCTTTTTTTTTTCTGATATTCCAATTATTTTGGCCTCTGGCCCCAGCACCAACAAAGCTAACAATTAAAAGTCATTTTCCAACTTAGTTACAACACATTCCCACCTCTGCACTAGGTTTTTCACTAGATGTTAGTTACAAACTGCCATGCCTTTACACAATGAAACCTCTCATGCCTAGAGGAACTAACTATCAACAGTTGGTCTTCCATGCATATACATCCCTCAAATACCATACAGCTTCCTCAAATGGCCCAGAACACATCTTCTGCCATGGATGTCAATCTAGTAACTGTCCATTTGCACCAATGAGAAGTGCAGCCTGTTAAATATATTTAGTATTAATAATATCCTGTGGGGATGCCCACAGTATCTAGTGTATGTCTTCGGTGCTTAATAAATACGCGTGCACATCCTACAATGTGATACACGCTTTCCCATATTTTTTTTCTCTTTTCAAAGATGGTATCAAAACCATGAAACCCTAGCCTATCACAAACCCTAGCTTCCACCAGAACCAGCCACCACCTAACCCTAGCCGCCGACCACCAGACCCTCGACGTCCCCCGTCGACCCTCCCACCGTCGTCGCCGACCCTCGTTGGCCTTCCAGGTGCTCACGCCAACCACCATTGGCTAACCCAGAAACGTGCGCCGACCCCCGTCAACTTTCCAAGCGCTGCGATCTCCCTCGTCCACCCCTCCAGGGGTGATGACGACCCTCGTCGGACCCTTCTAGGGTGATTTCGACCCTCGTCAACCCCTCCAGGGGTCTCGTCAGACCCTCCTAGGGTGGCTTCGACCCCCATCAGTCCCTCAGGGAGGGAACGCCGCCTGTCGTCAGCCCATCTAGGGCCTCCGGCGATCCTTGTCAGCCCCTCCAGGGCCTG